>JAOWBW010000056.1:1412599-1570795 GCA_026119855.1 Campanula takesimana
GGGGGTCTTCGGCCTCTTTGGCTCTGCTTGACTTGTTAGTTGGACTTGGACCAGATCGGCCATTATAACTGGGTCGCAGCGGGCTTGGCTGCTTGTTATCAAGGCATGGATTTGACCAGCCGCTCGACTACCAGCTCTGTTACTGGCTTCAGCATTGCTGTGGGAGGTATACACTTATTGTCCTTTTTATTCCTTCTCCTTGCCTTAGTCATAACTGCCTTTTTCGTTGACTGTCATTAACTTGTTTTTGCCTCTTGTCTACAGCTTTGGGCTTTTGCTATCCTGAATCTGAGGGATTTCAAGATTGCCAAGGAAGGCCAGCCCCAGTATCCGGACTGCGCACGGTGGGCGTATAAGGAGAGGAATGTGAAGACTGGCACGAATCCCATTAGTCTTACTTCGGCCCGACGGCACTTGGACACCCTGAGGCCTGAGTCTGTTGCCTTTTCTTTATATCCGTGGAGATCAGTTCAGCACTGGTTTGAGCACACTCTTATTCCTACCCGTTCTCGGCTTTTGATGAGTTCGGGTGAGTGCATGGCTCTGTACTTGGGAGACAGAGTATTTTGGCAGCATGGTACCCAGGTGACAGACTTTTACACCCCTCCTCGTCCTGCAGTTCCAGACGTTCCTCCTTTCTGCCCTCGTAACTGGAGGTCACTTTCAGAGGCTGATCGTGCGGCATATATGGTAGGGGTTGATGCGTCCCTTATATTCACTTGGATCAGGATTATGGCCTCTTCAGGGAGAACAACTTGATGCAGGGCTTTATGTTCGCTGATCCGAGGAGATCACAGGCTGCTCCTTCGACCTCCGCTCGGTTTTATACTACCGGTGCCGGGTATTGTTTTGATCCTCCTTTGCCTCCTCCTTATTACACCTTATTCAAACTTCGGGGTCTTTGAGGAGCAGAGGGAGATTGTTCCCGAGGATATGTCACCGGAGAGAGAGCCTCCCGCTCAGGCTGCTGTGGTATGTTTTTCTGACCATCTTTGCATTTTCTCAGTTCCAGTCTTGTTTTTCTGTCCTTTGTATTGATGTAATTTCCTTTCCCGTTCTTTGTTGCAACAGGTGCCCGTAGCTGCTTATAGGCACTTGGGTAGGCAGAACAAAGGGATGAGGCGGAGGCTCCGTCAGCTGGAGGAGAGGGTGCTGGAGCTGTGCAGGGATATTGCTGCCATGACTAGAGATGCTGCTGGTGCTGTCTCTGGTGCTGCGAGAGGAGCTGCCCGAGGTGCTCGGGGTATGGGACGAGGCTGCAGGGATGCTGCACTGGACATTGATGAGGCTGTCTCTTCGGCGAGGCAGTCGCTGAGCAGGAGTCTGAGCCATAGTAGGAGTCTGAGCCGAGAGGGTAGCCAGAGCCGGGGCGGCGCCAGTTCATCAGGGAGAGCTGCCAAGAGAACCCGTCCTGATGTTGTGATTGAGACATCTGAGTCTGAGGATGATGATGACGATGATGATGATGAGGATGATGATGACGATGAGGAGACCGAGAGCGGTAGCAGGGGTGAGCACAGTGTTGGTGATGACGTGCCCGAGCTGTTGTGGCTGAGAGGATGAGGGATTGAAACACTTTTACTTTTGCCTGTAATAACATTTAACATGTATTTACAATCCTAGTTATCTTACTACTCTTTTCATGTTCTATTAGCGACTCGATCTTAGATGTCGACTCTTTACAAACAAATGTGTGCCCAAAGGATGCTTGTTGTCGATGCTTGAACTCCTTTTTGTTGCTGGGATTTGATTTTGCTGCAGGTTGGATATGTTAAGTGCCTGGGTTCTGTTCTGAACTGACAAGGGCTGTTTCTGTCTGAACTGCTGTCAAAGGCGCGCGCGTCGGGCCTTGCTTGTGGGAGGCGCGCGCGTTGTGCAGCCCTTGGTCGGAGGCGCGCGCTTCTGGCCTGCTGAATTACAGCCCCTTTCTTTTCTGATTAGAATGTTCCAACAGCTATAAAATTTGAACTACTTTCGACCAGAATGGTCACACAGCATTCTTTTGCAAACACTTTCTCCTCCTAAATCACAAAATTCTTGTCATAATGGCCCCAATGACTTTCTCCTTTGAAGTTAAGGTTTCCGTCCCCGAGGGTGAGAAGTCCGTTCCAATGGTGAGTGCCGTTCCAGCTGTGGGGTCCGTCTCGATGGTGGAGAAGCGTCCGAGCGTTTTTGATCGTTTGGGAAGGCCCAATGACGATGTTATTGACCCCGTGAGACCGGTGGTTCATGTGCGGGACTATAGACCCCGTCATTTTCCCAAGAAGAAGAAAGGTAAAGGAAATTCCTCCTATGTGTGGAAGCGTCCCATGGTTGTCCCCGCTAAGGCCCGCTTGATAAGGGTAAAGGGAAAGCCGTTGATGAACCTCCGTCCCGTCCTAGCGTTTTCTCCCGTCTTGGCGGTCCCAAGAATGTTCCGTCCCCATCCAAGAAGACTAAAGGACATAACAAGAAGCAATGGGTTCCCAAACCTAAGAAAGATTAGATTTTTCTTTGTACCCCAAGAGATTGCAATTAGACCACTTTGTTTTAGGATTTAATATTTTGATGTCTTTTGTTGCTCAATAAATCCGTTGTAATGGTTTGAATAATTCATTGAATGAATAAGAAATTGCATTTTGTTATTTGAAGTGAATTGGGTATTTTTGATATGTTTTAGACCGCACCCGAAGGTTGCCTACGTCCTCCAGTTGGGAGGCTCAGGTCTTCGTAGTTCAAACAAACAAAGACCATTTTTTTTTTTTTTTTTTTTTTTGTGCACCCTGTTTTTTGCCTAGACCGCCCTTGCGGGTTTTCAATCTAGCGGGCTTCTTTTTTGCACGTGCTCTAATTTTTGCCTAGGCCGCCCTTGCGGGTTTTCAACCTAGCGAGCGATTTTTTTTTTTTTTTTAATGGTCTTTGTTTATTAAGCGTAGAACCTCTTGAGCTTGTCGAGGTTGACCTCCTTTGGCAGCTGGTCACCATCTAAATCCACGAGCCGAACTGCACCACTGCTTAGTATCTTTTTGACCACGTACGGACCGATCCATCGGGGTCCCCATTTCCCCAGGGGATTCATGGCATTAGGAGGATGTTGTCTTAAGACCAAATCTCCCACATTGATGTTTCGAGGCTTCACTTTTTTGTTGAAAGCTCTTGCCATCCTTTGCTGATATGCCCTCATGCGTTCGAGTGCTCTTAACCTTTTCTCGTCGAGTAAGGCTAGCTGTTCGTATTCGACTTTGCATCCAGTTGACCTCGTTGACTTGATTCTCGAGGAGGACCCGTAGAGATGGGACTTCAAGTTCGATAGGGAGTACGGCTTCAGAACCATAGACCAATGCATAAGGAGTTTCTCCTGTTGCGGATCGTATTGATGTGCGGTAGCCCCACAATGCTAATGGTAGCTTCTCGGGCCAATCCCTTCCTGTTGAGGCCATTTTCTTGACGATGGTCTCGATGGTCTTATTTACTGCTTCGACTGCACCATTTGCTTGGGGCCGGTAAGGAGATGACTTGTGCTTGGTGATCTTGTATTCCACAAAAGTGCATCCATTTCCTTCTCAAAGTGAGAGCCGTTGTCGGAAATGATTTCATGAGGCACGCCGTATCGGCACATGATATTAATCTTTACAAATTCGGCCACTTTTTTTTGGCGTTGAGGGTTCGATAGGCTTGTGCTTCGACCCACTTTGTGAAGTAGTCGACTGCCACTAGGACGAATGACTGCCCATTGCTCCCGGCAGGATGAACTTTACCGATGATGTCTATCCCCCAACAAGAGAAAGGCCAAGGTGTGACCATGTTGTAAAGTTGTGAGGGTGGAGCATGTTGCAGATTAGCGTGGAATTGGCACTTGGCACACCTTTTGACTTTCTCGATACAGTCTCGTTCCATAGTGCTCCAATAGTAACCAATGCGAAGTATCTTCTTGACTAGCATAAACCCATTCATGTGGGGTCCACATTCTCCTTCGTGCACTTCACACATTATCTCTTGAGCTTCGGTCTCATTGGCGCATAGGAGATTGATCCCGTCGTGGTGCCTTTTATAGACTCGGTCCCCAATCAGTACGTACCGAGAGGCTAACCTTTGCAGAGTTGCTTGAGACTTCTTATTGATGTTCTCGGGATAAGTGCCGTCTTTGAGGAAGTTCATGATATCCGAATACCACGGAGAGTTTGTTTGAACCTCGTTGATCTCGATACTCATGCAATATGCCGTACTGTTCCTTCGAGCAATTTTGAAAGGCTTCACCATTTTCCCTTTGGGCATTTCAACTAATGAAGCTATAGTGGCCAGTGCATCGGCGAAGCGATTCTTATCCCTTGGCCAGGTAGTTGAAAGTGATCTCTTGGAATTGTTCAACCAGTTCTTCAAGGTGCTGACCATACTGTTGGAGAGTCGGGTCTTGGGTTCGCCATTTACCCGATTGCTGATTGATAAGGAGCAAAGAGTCGCGAACACTTCTAGTTCCGTGATGTTTCTTTCGAGAGCTGCTTCGAGCCCTGCTATGCATGCTTCGTACTCGGCAATGTTGTTGGTAGCTTCGAATTACAGGCGTATGGCAATGGGAGTGTAGATGTCTTTTGGATCGACAAGCAATACCCCTATACCAAAACCGTGTTTATTGGTGGCGCCATCGAAAAAAAGTTGCCACTTGTCTTCCTCGGTTGCAGTGCAAATTAAATGCTCGTCGGGGAACTGTACGTCTTCCCCCTTCACTTCGTCACACGGGAATTCGGCAAGCTGGTCACTGAACACTTTCCCCCTGACGGATTTTAGTGTGACGTAAGTGATATCATAGCCGGCGAGCATGAAGTACCATTTGGCTATTCTTGTTGACATGAAAGGCTTCTCGAAGATGTAGCGGAGCGGGTCCACCTTTGCTACTAGCTTGATCGGAAAAGCTTCTATATAGTGTTTGAGCTTTTGAGTGACCCAAACCAATGCTGCACATGACTTCTCTAAGACAGAGTAGTTCTTTTCGCCCCCTTGGAATCGGCGACTGACAAAGTAAATGGCGTTCTCCTTTGTGGACTCTCGTTGCTCTTGGGCTAACATAGCCCCTAGGGCTTCATCATTGGCAGTGAGATAAAGCAACAGAGGTTTCTCCTTGTGCGGCGGAACTAGAACAGGAGGGCACGTCAAGTAATGCTTTACTTGATCGAAAGTTTCTTGGCACGCGTCGGTCCATTCTAGAGCCACATTATTCTTGAGTAGCTTGAAGATTGGCTCGCACATGGAAGTGAGTTGGTGCAAAAACCGACTGATGTATTGTAGTCTTCCCATGAAACCTTTAATCTCTTTCTGCGTCTTTGGAGGAGGCATGTCAATGATTGCCTTGATTTTGGAGGGTCTACTTCGATTCCCCTTTCAGTGACCATATAAACCAAGAACTTTGCCTCGGATAACCCCGAATGTGCACTTTGCAGGGTTGAGCCTCATCTTGTGTTGACGAAGCCTTTCGAAGAACTTGCGGAGATCGATTAGGTGTTGACCATCGGTTCCTTTGGAGTGAATGATCATGTCGTCCACATAGACCTCGATTTCTTTGTGAATAATATCGTGGAACAGTCTGTCACGGCTCTTTGGTAGGAAGCCCCAGCATTTCTTAACCCAAATGGCATGACTGTGTAGCAAAAGGTACCCCACGGTGTTGTGAAGGCTGTCTTATGTTGATCTTCCTCGGCCATAAGAATCTGATTGTACCCAGCGAACCCATCCACGAATGAGCGAACCTCGTAGGCGGCAGTCGAGTCGACCAGCATGTCGATATTAGGGAGTGGAAAATCATCCTTTGGGGAAGCTTTGTTTAAATCCCGGAAGTCTACACAAACTCGAACCTTGCCGTTCGCCTTCCTGACTGTCACAATGTTGGCTAACCATGTCGGATACTCGATGACCTTGATGAAACCCACACTGAGGAGCTTCTCAATCTCTTCTTTGACCTGCAGAGACCATTCTGGCTTGATCTTTCTGAGCTTCTGCTTTACTTGCCTGGCATCTTCTCTGATCGGAATCCTGTGCTCCGCTACCTTTCTGTCTAAACCCGGCATGTCTTTGTATGACCATGCGAACACATCCACGAACTCCCGTAGTAATGCAGTCAATCTGTCTCTGTCGTCTCCCTTGAAGAAGCTTCCAATCTTGGTTTCTTTTGGCTCTTCTTCGGTACCCAGATTAACAACATGCAATTCTTCGTCAGCCTTTGGACCATTCTCGGCACGACTACGGACTTGTTGAGCAAGTTCATTTAAGTATTTTGTGTTTTCGTGGTCTATTTCATCATAATTTGAATCGTTATTAACTTGTTTGTTAAGTTCATTATTAGTTAATTCATCATTTATGATGTTTGCAATCTCAGGGTACTCAGAAATATCAAATTTTTCATTAGCAAAGAAAGGAAACACACTCTCGGCTATGGCCTCCAAATCCTCTTGGGTGAGGGTATTAGAGACACTCTCGGAATCGAAAGTAAGTGTGAGCTGCTCTTCCTTTGTTGCTGTGCGGGGTATGCAACCCATTTCTTGGACTAAGAATTCCTCGGATACCACGGGCCCTTTTGTTGAATACCAATTGTTGATCGGCTCGGAGCTTGGCGGGATCTCACTGATAGTCTCGTTCATGATGACGGTGTCATGGATGGCGTTAACTTGGCATTCATTCATCATGGCAAGCTCTTCAAACATGGAGGCTAAATCTGTCAGTTCTTCCCCCACGGTGATTTCTGTCTCGGACTCTATAGTCATCTTCCTTCCCCACCGTTCACGGGGCGACATGGGAGTTGGTTCCCTTTCGGATTTCTGGATCTCACAATCGGAGAAGATTTCGAGGCCGGGCTTTTTGACACCTTTATTGTTAACCCACGGCTCGGGAAAGATCATGTATGGAACGTCT
Source organism: Campanula takesimana (assembly GCA_026119855.1). Lineage (NCBI taxonomy): Eukaryota > Viridiplantae > Streptophyta > Magnoliopsida > Asterales > Campanulaceae > Campanula > Campanula takesimana. The sequence continues at coordinate 1,419,479 of JAOWBW010000056.1, forward strand.
TCCCCTTGGCGGACAAAATAACCATTCAACGTCTTGCGGTAAGGCCTTAGATTAGGGACTTCATAGTGACGGCCTTCTTTACGAGCTCGGGCCTTTTCGTTCTTGATTACTTGCTCTTGTTTCAAGTCTTCTTTGGAAGGCTCATACCCCAAACCGAAGGTGTTCTTGACAAATGGGACTTGCACGGGATGTAGGATTCCTTGTTGATATTTCCCTAAGCCTAAACCAGGGAAGTAGTCCATATTCCTCATCATGCGGAGGACTTTGTGATTGCTGGGGGTCCATGATCCGTTTCCCCCTTCTTTGTCAATGGCGTTGATTGAGACTCCGGAGAGAGTGGAGTCTGGTAGACCGTGCTGAACTTGGTGGACGGGCTCACCTTTTCTGTGGATAGTGATGTTTTCAGCCATTATGGTCACTATTTCATCACCATTTCAGATCTTGACACATTTGTGGAGAGTTGACGGTACGGCATTAGCACTATGAATCCATGGTCGACCCAACAGTAAGTTGAACGAGGCCGGGATATCAAGTACTTGGAATGGAACGGACATGACCATGCTCCCAAACTCAATGTCAATTTCGATCATACCCATGACTGTACGGGCGGTGCTGTCATAACCTCGGATTACTTGAGTAGAAGGCTTCAAATCAGAATCCTTAAGCCCCAGTATGCCCATGATTCTACCAGGCATGAGATTGAGCGCGGAACCACCGTCCACTAAGACTCTTGAGACGGGCCTCCCCCTTGCTCGTACCTTGAGGTAAATAGCTTCGTTGTGGTCGGAACCAAACAGTGGAAGGTCCATATCGGCAAAGGTGATGACGTTGCTAAAATGAATGTGACCAATCATTGCCGTGAGGTCCTCGGGAGTAGTATCGGGAGAGACTGATGTATCATCGAGATTGCGGATGACAAGATCTCGGTGTTTCTTTGAGGATGCAATGAGGTCCCAAATAGAGATGTTGGCTTGAGTTTTCTTGAGTTGGACAAGTAGAGGATCTTCGGGAGCGTTGTGAGCTTGCGGCTTTTGAGAAGAGGAGCTCGGTGCGGAAGTGGAAGGGTTGATTGCTATGACTCGACCGGATCGAGTTAGCATGTTGACGTTCCCATCTTGCTTCTTTTTTCCTATTCTCTAGTACTTCCCTCATTACCTCATCGTAAATCACTACATAACAAGAATTGTCAAGTTTATTCATAACATTGGGGCCCCCATTCACAATTGGGATTGAATGGGTGGTCCCCTCGAGTTCTCCTATCTCTATTACATTGACATGCTCGTCATTAGTCACTACAAATTCTTTTTTATCTATGAGATCTTGAATGACATTGCGGAGAACGAAGCATTCCTCGGTGGTGTGGCCACTATATTGGTGGTAGCCACAATATTTGTTGTGAGCATGATTGGGGTGGATCGTCTTGGGTTGGTACCCTTGCACGGGTGTGACTTGACCCTTTGCCTTGAGGACCTCGAACACTTCGGTTTGAGTCATGCCTTGGAGAGGCGTGTAGACACGGTCACTTCGGGACTTCTTCCCTTGAGGTGGAGGAACCTTTTTGTAATTCCCCTTGTCAATAGTGACGGCGTTGACCGAGGCCTCTTTTGTGGAGTTGGAAGCGGCCTTGTAGCGGTAAGTAGGAGTGGTCTTCTTAATCTCCTTGAGCAAGTCATCCATGCGTACCCCCGCCTCATACATTTGGGAGAAGTCGGAGTAGCAAGCCCCACTTAGGTGAGTGCGGAGATCAATCTTGAGACACTTGAGAAATATGTCCATTTGCTCTTTTGTGTTCGGCCTCTCAACAATTTCAGAGAGTTTGTCATTCCATCTCCTTATGAAGTCGATGAAGGACTCATTGTCTCGTTGAGTAGTGTTCTCTAGCTCTTTCCTTGTGGGCCGGTGAGTGGTGTTGCCTTGGTATTGGTTCTTGAAGGCAAGCATGGCGGAGTCCCAATCAAGACGGACAGTGAGCGGGAGAGTAGCATACCAATCTTTTGCCGCCCCCTCGAGAGTGAGAGGAAATCATTGAGCCATCACCTTGGTGGAGACCTTCTTTGGAACCATTGCCCAAATATAAGTCTCAATGTGAGCCATAGGACAAGAGTTGCCCTTGAATTTGCTTATGTCGGGCATCTTGAACTTATCGGGAAGAGCGGCCATAGTACTCATGAGGATGGATGATTGATAAAGGCTTGTGTCGGAGCCTTTCCCCATGTTGAGCCCATTGAATTTTTGGTCGATGTAGGCCATGATAGAATCCACCATTTTGGGCTCATTATTCTCGGAACTTGGTTCCCCCATCTTCTTGGTGCGGGTGTTGACATAAGGACTCTTGAACAAACCCTCGGTCCATTCGGATTCATCATCATTGTTCTTGTTCTTTCCCTTGGCAAGGTTGGTGAGCTTTTCTTTCATTAGCTCCATTTCAGCCTCGTGGGCCTCCCTTTGGCTGTCGAGGTGGGATTTCCAAATGTCGTCTTTGCTTTGTGCCTCTTTGTTAAGGGTGGAGACTTGCTCTTGGAGGAGTTGGACCATAGTTGAGAGCTGTTCGAGAGACATGGTGTTGCTGCTGCCGGTCATGGTTGATGTTGGAGCTGTTGGAGTGATCTCTTCACGGACTAACCGATTTGCTGAATCCCGGTAGACTTTGTAAGTACCAATTGAACCTATATTGCAGAAGAGGCCCTTGTCAGTCTTGAGTAACACTTGCGGTCCATGAAGAGGCTTAGAACACACAGTTGGGCACACGACTCAAACCACATAAGAAAAGACTCTTTTTTTTTTTTTTTTTTTTTTATAAGTCGGAGGGATCGAATCCCTTTTGGGGTTTCTAAGAAAATAATGGAATCGTCACACTAGTATATAGACCATCTCGCGGTCCCATATACTCATCGGATTCCATCGCGCTTGTGAATCCTACATGTATCGGGATTAAACTAAATTAATGTAGTAAAGCATACATGCGGGGACGGATTTTTATTTTCGTCCAAAATAACCACTTTTGGGGACGGATTTTTATTGCGTCCCTTTCAACAAGTTGGCATGTATGATTTGAAGACATTAGTTTAGGGAAATCTCGGTACATGGAAACCGACTTGAGTCACGGAGTGTTAGACCTTAACTAGAATTGTGTGGTTTGTGCTCGGCTTGAATATGAGGCTCAAAGGTCACCCCCGGCATGTAGTCTTGAACTACGCCACGGGCTGAGGTTTACCGCTTCGAAAGAGCCAAGGTCTGGTGGAGCTTGAAACTTTCTAGGACGGGCCTCGACGGGTTTGGGGTTGGACTTGTGCGACTCGGTAGTGAGCAGTTCATAGGAATATGTGCATGTAGTGTGAGGTCTAACAAGTGACAAATTTTTTTTTTTTGAAAAGAAAGAAAAACACACAAAACACATAAGCACATAAAATTACAACTCCCGAATCACCCGTGTGACCGGTAAATAAAACACAAAATTAAAACAGTCTGAGGGTTCAATTCTGTTCTGATGCAGGCAACTGTGCCCACACCCCACTGTTCTGCTCAGTCACTGAAACCTGTTTCTGTTCTGGGAACCAACCCAGAAGCGTGCGCCTCTGAGTGCTGATGTGGGACGCGCGCGCATGGCGCAATGCTTATGGGAGGCGCGCGCTTCTGGGGCACACCTGTCAGAATGTCAGACTTTGGACTCAGGGGATTGCCCTGGTCCCATGTTCATATTGTAACCCCTACAGAAGTGATTAGTGTAGAATAACAGAAGAAGAAGATGAAGAACATGAAGAAGTGGGCGATTCTGGTTCTGGATGCGGGATGCGCGCGCCTTAGGCTTAAAAGGCCAGATGCGCGCGCCTCCCCCATCAGGAAACAGAATGCCCAGAAAAGATGTAGATTTCGATCAGAACGCAAGTTTAACCCTCAAATTGTCCCCAGCAGAGTCGCCACTGTAGATACCCCGGGGGAACCACGGCTTGGCTAGAGCGCGTGAATTATCCTAGGATGTCTAACTTGTTTTTAGAGTCGCCACCTATGTTTTGAGGAACATAAGAAAAACCTATTGATTGTAGCCTAAGTTTGATTACGAAAACAGAGATTCTTTGTTTTGAGGTCCGGGGGTTAGATTACGAGATGGGAAGTACCGAAACACCCATCTCGCCCAACTTAAGTTGGTCCTGCTTGATCAAAATCTACATGAATGAAAATGTTCTTCTTCTTCTTCTTTAAGTCATAAAAAGGGGGTTTAAAATAGGATTTGGAATGTAGGAGATAACTCCTTAACCAACCTCAATGAGATGAGGTGATCATTAGAGTCATGTCCCAAAATGATTTGGGTGATTGCACATTTGATTAAAGTAAAAGAGAGAGAGGAGGTGAAGTAGAAAAGAAAGGAAAAGATGGACTTTTACCTACAATTCGAAGACCTTCAAATGTTGCTTGAAGAAATCCTTGGAGAACTTTTAGAAAGTGATTTTGGTATAGTTTTTTGTAAGTTCAATCTTCCGTCCAAGTTTTCGATCCTTGAAAATGGAGGTAAAGAGAGGTTTTTATAGGTGAAATAGGGGTGTTTTTGGTGCCAAAACTCAGTCACCAAGAAATCCTTCCCGGGCAAAATCCTGTAAATTGAGCAAGGGAGGGAATCCTGGCCAGAAATCTGTAACTGACGCCCAGAGGCGCGCGCTTCCTGATTTGGGGGCGGGAGGCGCGCGCGCCTGGCTCCTCCTGTCGGAGGCGCGCGACTCAGAGAAGGCAATTTTGACAGAATGGACTAGAAAGTCAGCCCTGTCATTCAGTTTAGCCCCTGGACTTAACGAAGTCAGTCAGGAACTTAACGGAAGTGACAGAAACTAACGAGAAACACTTAAAATGGGGAGAGACACAAAATCAAATGTGCAATCGGGGTGAGCGGTCCAAGGCGGGGTGTCTACACCTAGCATTGCTAATCCAATAGACCTTTATTGCGATAATAATGGTGCTATTGCTCAAGCAAAGGAACCAAGAGCACATCAGAAATCCAAACACATACTTAGGCGTTTTCATATCATTCATGAAATGATTGATAGGGGAGACGTAAATATATGCAGAGTACCTACTGATGACAATGTTGCGGACCCGCTAACAAAGGGACTTCCACAAGATAAACATGAAGGTCATGTTAGGTCCATGGGTATTAGATACATGGGAGATTGGGCCTAGGGCAAGTGGGAGATTGTTGGTAGTGGTGCCCTAGGCACGTTTAATAAACGTTGTAATTGTTATCATTTATTTCATATCAATAAAGAGATGATTTGATTATTATTGTTGTTCATGTTTACTTATAATAATCTCCGTCCCTAGTACTTGTTAAGCACTAGTATAAAGGCTAAATGATCATGAGATGATCATGTTAGATTTATGGGTACTTGTTTGGAACAAGGTACTGGACATGACCCGCTGTATGAGATTTATGTCATGGTCTATGTCGTACATATATCTTATATTAGTTATGTCACACGAATCCTTAGACATGAAGTTATTATAGTCTTCCACTTGATGAACATTATGTTTGACATATTCAAACGCTACCTTTAACCGGGTAGTTATAAAGGTATGATTGTCATAATCGGATTCATGTAGCGAAGAGTAATAAGCTAAATGGATTTGTCCCTCTTCGGAGAGATGTCAAGCTTAGGCCTCTCGTAGGAATGATGTTGATGAAAATGTTCGGCCGGACTCAAATGAATTGATTAGATTAATGTCATTTGGATTATGAACATATTCGGAATCGAGAAAGTATTGAACAAAACAAGTTGACTTGTTGACCATGACTTGTGTTCAATGACATCGTGGACAAAGGGATTGTGACATGTTCTAAAGGAATGCGAACTTGTATCTAGTTATACTATTTGGGTAGGTATGACGGTTTCCTAGAACCTAATCATATCTTATGGTTTCATGTTTGAACCCATTGCCAACTTAGTGTAATCCTAGAGGAACACATACAATAGAACGAATCTTAAATAAGGACTTTGGAGGAATTTGGAAATTAGGGAAATCTGGGGCAGGTGTGCGACCACACAAAAGGGTTTGGGCGGCCGCACAGCTTGGCTCAAAAAGTACCAGAAACCTTCCAGATAGATGTGTGGCCGCACAGGTGGTTTTGGACGGCCGCACACCATGTCGGGACTGGTTTCTTAATTTGATTTGGAAAAGAATTTTGGACGGGTTTAGACACAAGTTTCCTATTTGGAATAGGTCTAACTTGTATATAAACAGCCAAATTCGGGCCAAAACATATCATAGATTTTGTGCAAGTGTCCAAAGAGTTTGAGAGAGGTTTTATTTTGTTCTAAGACATCCTAGATTGAAGAACAAAATAATACACAAATAAAATTCCATATAGTTCATATTGATTGTGAAAACGTGTTTCACAATTTTGGTCTAGCAACCAAGATCAAGTGTTCTTGATATTCGTTCAAGGTGTGGATACCGCTAGAGGGTGAAGCTCATCATCTTCAAAGTTCGTGTTCTTACTTGTTCGTGATTAAAGCTTCAATTTCTCCACCAAGATCAAAGACCAAATTCAAAGTCATCAAGGGTTAGTTTTTCTAGTATTCATATTGCAAAGTAATTGATTTAATCATATGAATGGATCTATGGGCTTTGGGTTTCATAAAATTTTAAATGCTATTTTCCGCTGCGCATGTTACTTGGAAACCCAACAATGATCATGTGTATATGATACAAATTAGACTTATGGGTACTTGTTGGAGAACAAGTACTGGACTTGACCACCTATGAGATTTATGTCATGGTCAAATGTCATAATTAAATCTCATAATAGTCATATCATTTGATATCCTTAGACCTAAGATTATCATAGTCTTCCACATGATGAACATTATGTTTGACGTACTCAAACTCTACCCCTAACCGGGTGGTTATAAAGGCTACGATTGGCATAATCGAATTCTTGTAGGGAAGAATGATAAGTCAAGATGGAATTTGTCCCTCCTCAAGAGAGATATCTGCTTAGGCCACTCGTAGAGTGAGATTGATGAAATGCGTGGCTGCGCTCAAATGAATTGATGTGATCAATATCATTTGCTCATAATCAATCTACTCAAGATCGAGAAAGCATTGAACAATATAATTTGACGTGGACCATGACTTATGTGCAATATGATATCGTGTGACAAAAGGATTGTGATATGTTCTATGAGGATAACGAACTTCGTTAAGTTATATTAATTGGGTAGTCATGATGGCTTGCTAGAGTCCGCTCATGACTTATGGGTTTGACCTTGGTTAGACTCATTACCAACTTACTATAATCCTATGGGGTCACACAGAAAAGAACGTATCAAAGAAAAGGCTAAAATTGGAATTGCGTAAAAGAGTGTAAAATCGAATTTAAGGAAAAACATGAATCTGGCTCCAGGAGGGTTGGTCCGGGCGGACCTATATGGTGACCCGGACGGATCAATGATTGGTCCGGGCGGACCCATTTGGTGCCCCGGGCGGACCACCCCTCCAGAAAGTCTTTTTTTTTCCTGATTCGGATTTTGACGGGATTTGGACTAAATTTCCTAAATGGTTTAGGACTTTTGAGTTTAAATACATCTCTCTTTACAATGTATTAACCTAATCAGAATATATCATTATTGGTAGCCTCCATGTGTTTGTGAAACATATTCTTGAGTTTATATTGAGAATCAAAAGCTCAAGAACACCAATAATTCATATAGCCTTTGAAGATTAGAAAAATGTGTTTTCTAATGGGTCTAGCAATCCAGATCTAGAATCGTTCTAGATATTCGTTCGCGTGTGGATACACATAGAGGATGTTTGCTTTAGCATCATAAGTTCGTGTTCTGATGATCGTGATCCAATGAACGCGAAGAACGAGGAGATCAAATCTAAAGCTTGAAGACTTGAAGATTTGAAGATCCGAAAATTTTAAACGCTCAATATGGTTAGGGTTTTGTTGATTGTTATCGCTTTCTTCCGCTGCGCATGTTGCCTCGAAAACCAACAGGGAAGAGTAATAAGTCAAGATGGAATTTGTCCCTCATCAAGAGAGATGTCAAGCTTTGGCCACTCGATGAATAATATTGATGAAATGCATGGCCGTGCTCAAATGTAATTTTTGTTATCAATATATTCGGGATCGAGAAAGTATTGAACATTGTAAGTTGACCATTGACCATGGATTACGTTCAATGACATCGTGGACAAAAAGATTATGATATGTTCTATAATGGATTAACGAACTTTGACAAGTTATATCATTTGGGTAGTCATGATGGCCTGCTAGGGTCTGCTCATGATTTATGAGACAAAGTGTGTTTGGACTCATTGCCAACTTGATATAATCCTATGGGGTCACACACAAGAGAACGAATTGTTAAAAGGGCAAAATGGCAGACTTTTGGTCTGGCACGGCCGTGCGCCTTATAGGGCACGACCGTGCCATTAATCGACCAAGGCATGGTTCTGGCGGCATGAATGGCATGACCGTGCAAAGTATAAATCACGACCATGATAAGCACGGCCGTGCCAAATACAAAGCACGGCCGTGCCATTATTGGGCAGTAGGAAGGCAGGCTCGCACCTAATGGCACGACCGTGCCAGTTTTAGTGTCGGTCAGGAAAACTTGCAGTGCAAATAAGTGACGGGATTTAGGTTTCCTAAGTCCTTAAGGGTTAAGGACTTAGACCTAAATAAATGCCTCTTCACCAGCCATTGTTTATGATTGATTCACTTGTTTTGGGGAAACATTATTATTGATTGAGATTGAGAATCAAGATCAATAATTCATAAAATCATATAGTCCCTTTTTGATCTAGCAGTCAAGATTAAGAAAGAGTTCTTATTATTCGTTCGCGTGTGGATATTCATAGAGGGTGATTCCTTAATCATCTTTCCTTTTGTGTTCCTGCATTCGTGATTCAGACAAGCGCGAAGATCCAAGATTCAAGATCTAGAGAAAAAGAATTAACGCATCAAGGGTTAGTATTCTTGTATTCATCGTAGATGTATTTGTATTAATCATATGAATGGATCTATAGGCTTTGGGTTTCATAAAATTTTAAATGCTTAATTCTGCTGCGCATGTTACTACGAAACCCAACATTATGAAAGTACTAAAAAACCTACGGGTTATAAAGATGCTAAGACCTCTGCATTGTGGGATTCGGTAACGTAGACGGTATATCGGGATGAATTCATCTCGGGATCGCACGATTTACACCTTATTATTAGGATGTGTAATGGTTTCCTTAACCTAAAAATTAATTTAATTCGGTAAATTAACTTAATTTGGGACATATAGTGGCTCCATGACCTGTAAATTAACTTAATTTAGGAAACTAATTTAATTTGAGATTTATAGTGGCTCCTTTACCTGTATTTTTGTATGATTTCGGTTGATCATCGCTGGGGATAATGCACTTTGGTAATTTATAGTGGTCTTCCGGACCGGAGATTATTGAATTTGGAGTTAATTGTGGCTTTTCGGGCTGAAACCCGGTTAAATATGACTAATGGAATCAATTTTGGATTAAAAATAAGCTGGAGGGGCTAAAATGTAAATTCTGGTGCCTAGAGGATAATATGGCCACGTGGCCAGTCTTGCTGATTGGCTGGATCTGGACCATGAGGATGGCTGAAAGAAACACACAAGGAAGGGCTGAGACTGTGCCACGTCACCCTAGAAGGACTAGCCGCGCGGAAAGTCAGTCTGTTTGACAGACCCTATAAACAGCCGCAAGCTATTGCAAATTTTCTCCACCATCTTCATCTTCTTCGAGCAAATAGAGAGAGAAAAGCGATTTTGAGAGATTAAAACACTTTTGTTGAGTGATTTTAGCGCGTTTTTGCTATGGCGGATCAGTTTTTGTTCGGTGTGAAGCAGGATTTTGAGCAAGGTCAAGGCGAGGAGGCACCTTTCAACGAGGAGCAATAACAGAGAGGGAGAATGGCGGTACGGAACTATCGCCCTCACGAGTGGCACTTTGTCATGGGACAAAGGTTTGAGCTGTTCGGGAGACCTGACAAGCATTGGTCCGGAGGAAATATGGTGGAGACGACGGATGTAAGTACCCTATTTTTGGTATTTGTTGTATTTTTAAGATTGTTTATTTATTTTGGATAGTTAATCATCGTAAATTATTTGTTTTGAGTATTTGTTGAATATTTGGGGACGATAAATATATATACATTTATGAAATAAAGCATGCATGTACACTTTATATTTAATGGCTAGTAAGTAATGCACCTCTGCTGTGTTTACCTGTAGAGAAAGAGATCTCGCAGGTCCACCAAGTTGGTGGCGGAGATTTGAGTTATGCTGCTGCCGGGCGGTGAGGTAAAGGACAGGATCCGTGCTCTAGGCTTTGGACCATTCTTTGACGCGGTGGAGGCTATCCATGGGACCCAAAAGGTGATGGGTCTGGTGGAGCTGATGAGAGAGTAGTGGTGGGACACCACACACACCTTCCACTTCAGTTGGGGAGAAGTTACCATCACTCCCACCGACTTCACTGCTATCACAGGGCTACAGTTTACTGATATGGACTTGCCCTTTGATGAGGATTTGGCTGAGGACCCTCATCGTCAGGTTGAGTTGCTCGGCATGCACCTAGGGTGTGGAATTAAGGGTCACGGATTTAAGGCGGGCCGACTGAGGACCTTGCTCGAGGGAGCTATTTAGGGTTTTGTTGAGGGAGTCAGTGATTTCGATTGCTTGATGTGGGCTATTCTGTGGTATAGCCTGACGCAGACGTTGTTCCCTTGTGCTGACACTTTCTGTCGGTTCTCTTTGTTGGGTGCCTTGGACAACTTGGAGCAGGCGATCTAGGTGTCGTGGGGCGGAGCCAGCTTAGCAGAGATGTATAAGGAACTGGATGTAAGCTCGAGGTCCAGCACCTCATCTTTCGACTGCTTTCAGTTCGCCTTCGAGGTATTTTCTGACTACTCTTTTTATTCCATGTCTGTCCTCCGTTTAGAACTGTTAGACTGAAATTATTTTCCACATGTGTGGGTCTATGAGATCTTCCACATTTCCCTTTTTGGCGTGCGCGGTAAGAAGGAGGCCCCAGTGATGCGGTTCTGGGCGAAAGGGAACCGTGCTGAGGGTCGTGGCAAGGCGCGAAAGACGCCTGATTTAGAGTTCTTTGCGGCAAATCTCCGGGGGCCACTTGATGTTGGTCGGCGAGAGTTTTAGCTGGGCTAGGCCATGCTTAGGAGTTCACAGCCTTGAGATGCTTCTTGGTGGGGCTGACTGGTGACGCCATGTATTTGAGCGAGAGGGTGTGTCAGGAGCATGGTGCACACCCACTGATTTGGGCTCCGAGTGATCCGCCTCGAAACATGTTGTATCCTGCTAGGCATAGGGCGAGCGGGGATTACACGGTGAGGAATCTGGCCAGTCTGTATCAGAGTGGGGGCGACTATACGTGGTACGTCGAGAATGTACTGATCAGTCCACATGTACTGGCGAGGAGGCGGGCTGGTGGATATCAGACTGGTTCTAGCAGAGGGGCCAGGTATGCCATAGACATGCTGCGCTTTCCGGACACCATCAGGGTAAGGCGCGGTGGTGCTGAGGTTGACTTTGACTTGACCCCGACTGAGGCTGACGAGGTGACTAGGGCTCAGCTTCCTCCTCTTGGAGCCACGGTATGTGTAAGTACCCCAATCTGAAATTGACTAACTTAGAGGAACTCTTAGCACCATTCAGGGATAAACTGATAGGCTAGGACCTCACTAGGATAAACCCAAAATTCCAGGACTACTCTGGAATTAAATTTGGAAAAATCCAGAAGCTCGCCATGCTGAGCCGTACGGATGGTTTGGACGCGGGAAAGGCCTAGACGTACGGCTGGTTTAGGCACCTTCAGTCCCTATAAATTGAGACCCTTGCTGATCATTTCAGGGGGGAGAAATATAGTTTTGATAGGTGAAACTCTACAGAAATACAGTCTGAGTGAAACACAACCAAATAGTTGAGTGAAAAGAGAGGAAGATAGGCCATAACAACCATAGGTGAAGCCTCCTTCTCCCCATCTTCTCTCCATCTCAAACTCTTTTGTGCTTGTTCATGTTGTTTAATTGCATTTCAAGCCTTGCCCTTGTCAAGCACCTTTATATTACAAGTCTTGCCCTTGTCAAGCACCTTTATATTGCAAGTCTTGTCCTTTCAAGCACCTTATATTCTTGTTATATGTATCTTGGAACCAAATCATGAGATGATTCAAGGTGCCTTCACATTCATGTATATGAAAAGGGGTAAAACCTAAAGAAGATCATGATTTTTTAATTTCTTGTATTTAAATAGCTTGATGATCCATTTTTATGGTGAAAGCATGCATCTTTATGTCAATATTGTTTATATTTGGCCATGATGATCATGTTGGGTGATAAAGTTCCAATATTTATCATCCCAACCTTGATTTAGCCTAAAATCCCACATTTGGGTCATAAAGATTCAATCTTTATGTCATTTTGTTGCCCCTAAAGGTTTAATCTTGTATAAAGATCTCATTTTGATGGTAAAGTTTGCATCTTTACTCATCAAAATGGCCATCTTGGCTCAAAGGCCACTTTCATCACATATTCTCAATAATTCCCCAATGATTGTCTTAATCACATCCAAAATTCTTGTTTTGGTGTCTAATCTAGTGATTAATGACATAGGGATGATTTAATTTGTGTTTTGTTACAAAAGAATGGCTGCAAATGATCAAACAGTCCAGTTTCAGGCAGAATGCTTTGTTTCTGTATGGAACTGAACTGATTCCTGGAAATCTGTTAAAATTCCCAGGAAGACCCCCTTTAACCGTACGGCTACTTTGTCCAGGGGCATTTTCAGTTCAGTCCCCCTTTAATCCAGAATGTTTACAAAAGAACCCTTTCTGTTAAAATCCTAATCGTTTTCTGTTAAAGTCAGCTTCTCCCGTTTTCTAAACACACACACACACACATATGCACTTTTCGTTAACAAACACAAGGGAGACTCGGATTTGTCCGAGGCGGCTTGGGTGACGTGAAAATCTTCCCAAGCCATAACCTAACCTCCGAACTCATAAATCTCTAACCATTTTTATTTGTTGGGTTAAAAGTTAACAAATGTGGCGACTCCGTTAAGTTTGTTAGTTACACGTGTTTGGCTTTTCTTCCTCGAACGAACTTGTTTCGCCCCGAGGGGGGGGGGATCCTCACAGTGGAGACTCCACTGGGGAATAGAGTGTTTCCGAACTTCTTTTTAGAAGATTCGGAGGCATTCTTGGGTGGGTCAAACTCCCATCCCCATTTGTTGACTTTGTGCATTTTTGTGTGTATTTTATGTTTCTGTTTTGATTTATGTGAGTGAAACTGTTCTAGAAAAACAATGGACTGGGGCTTGATGATCAGAAGCTGAAAATTTGCAAAAATAATGGAACTCCATCCCTAGCCGTACGGCTGGTTTTGCCGGGCCCACAGAATGTTTCAAGTTAACAATTTTGTGCAGGGCAGAAACATTTTGATGGTCCCCCTTGCTTTTTCTTGTCCAGCCAGATGAAGTGGAAGAGAGCATCATGTCGCCGCCTAGTGCGTGTGGAGTCAGAAAGTTTCCCAGTCACTACAACTTCTCCAATCCGGTACCTCAGAAAGATCACTTCAGTGGACAGTAGCTCGAGAAATGACGCCGCAGATAATTCGGTTGGCCCGACGAACGAAGAGTCGCTCCAGGATCTAGAAGCCTCCGGGGTTATGGAAGAAGTCATCACAGAAAGCCACAAACACAAAGAAACACAGAGTCCGTTTGATGAGTCGATGAGACAAGGAGGTGTCACAGCTCTACTCCAAACTGAAGGGCTCTTCACCAAAGTGACCAATCACAAAGAAGAGGTGGAAGCCACCCAACCTCCGAATTGCAACCAAAGATTGTCCCCTCCATCCCACCAGAATACCGAGACCCCCATTTCTTCGACCCAACACGCCGTCATCCACAACGAACCTCTCATTCAGACCCCCTCACTCCGCCTCATCCCAAATCCAACATCTCCTATAGGATACCTCCTATAAAACCCCATACACAATCCACTCAAAAGGCCTGCAAACCACTGTTCACACCACTGTTCCCAATCATATCCCTTCTCGGTTTAATCCCATTAACCAAGTCAAGAGCTCAGTCACTATTTAGACCATATATGGATTCCCGAACAGGCATCACCAACTTGCCTCCACCAGATTACCCGATGAGATTCTGGGGTGACCCGTATCATTTCTACAATCCAAGACCCTTTAGACCACAAGCTCCTTGCATGCCTCCAATGTATATTCCTGCAAGCAACCAAGGTTATGGGTATGCCTACGCCCCTGCGCCTCCGCAAAATCCCCTCAGCCACCCATTGGGAAAGAGCAAGCAAATGGAAGCTAAGTTCTAAAGGACACTCAATAAACACCCCTTTGCATTGAGAGACGATAATTATTGTCCCCGCCACACTCTGGTCAACGATGAAAGAAAAACCAAATGCCAAGCCGAGCCCCATCTCACAAAGTTTGAGGATTTTGAAATGCCCGTAAGAAAAATGTTTGAGGGATTGGTCAAACAAGGTCTCATGAGGCCCCTCGAAGATTTCCGGCCAATGAATCCTGAGAAACGCCGCAGCACCACCAAGAGGTGTGCCTTTCACAACTTCCATGGGCATAATACTGATGATTGCACAGCTGTGAAACGCATCATCTGGAAATTAATCGCGAAAGGAAAGCTTGAATGCCCTCGGTTGGGAAATTGGAAATAAAGCTACAGCTATGGTCAGAAGCGGAATGTCAAAAAACCTCTCCCATCCACCTCCCCATTAGAAAGAGTATGTTTTCATCCTTAGGAAGAGTCAGTTGATTTTAAGATGTGTGGTAAGCCCTTAAGAAAGGTCAGTTAGGTTTAGAGTCTTGACTCCCCGGTTGATGCCATGTGGTAACCATTCGGAATCCATTGTCAGTTTTCTTAATAAGATTATTATTATTATTGCCTTGTCAAAAGCTTTCATAAAATGTGTGTGAGTCTTTCACTCAAAACAAAAGTGTGTCTTTAAAAAAAAAGAGTTTTCTTCAAATAAAAGATCAAGTTTTTCTTAAAAGGCTAATCCGATAATGAAGCATTTTTCTCAGATCATGGTTATAATTTCACCTTGAGGTTTAATATGCTAAAAGTCCTTCGCGGTTCTGTCCATTGGAAACATTGACCAACATCTGAATTGATGTACGAGACAACCGTCCACATGAACAATGAGATCAAACAATTGGGACACCGTCTACAAGAAGAATCCCGAGCTTCGGAAGGCCAAAGGCGGTTACATCAAAGGGAAATCCGTACTCTCGCCGAATGCAATGCACGAAGATTACGCACCTTGAAAGGAAATCACCAAAAGGAGATAGCCCAAAGCAAACTCCCAACTCACGAGTATACTAATCCGGCAATTACAACGCCAAGCCAAATGGAGACCTCGCGACATCTTTCCCGATAACATGGAACCCGAGTTCCCCCTGGAATACATGGAATATGCCGCCGACAACCCCTC
Organism: Campanula takesimana; assembly: GCA_026119855.1. Classification (NCBI taxonomy): domain Eukaryota; kingdom Viridiplantae; phylum Streptophyta; class Magnoliopsida; order Asterales; family Campanulaceae; genus Campanula; species Campanula takesimana. The sequence continues at coordinate 1,434,998 of JAOWBW010000056.1, forward strand.
CAACAATTGAGGAATAAAATGGATCATCGTGCCTCATGGGAGCCCATCCCTAAAAAAAGAATAGAGTCTTCCAGCCTCATAGGATCTAGACTTTCACCAAAGTACGTCTCGGACTGTGTCTTTTTTATTTTTACAAAGGTCCATACTTGGACATGTATGTAGAAAGTTATCTAAATAAAAGAGTCATTTTCATTCTCTTCCCTCTAGAGTTGAGACATTATTTACAATATACATTTACTCTTCAAATTTCCTTGCTTGTTATTATCAATTGATTGCTACGTCCCTAAAATGATGAATTGACTTCTAAGCATACTAGTCAATGACGACTCATTAAGGATGAATGGACCTAACACAAATGAAAAATGCTAAATGCAAACAATTAGTCTTGATGTGAATAAATGTTATGATCAATTGGCATGGAGAAAGCATTAATGGCAAACCTTCCTCGATATACATTTCCCGATACACATACCCGATACACATTTCCCGATACACAACCCGATACACCTTTCCGATACAAATTCTTGATGCACATCAAAAGCATCCCGAGACGATGAAAAGTCAAGGGTGTTCTTGCTCAACCACCAAGATTCAACCGTGATCGCGCGTGCGCAACCAAGAAAAGGACTTCCTGGATCTTCAAATTCAAAGCTAAAAGTGACAAACATTCCACCAAGGGGCTACAAATGAGCCAATGTCAAAGATAGCAAGTTGGGGCTAATGTTTCCCCTCTCTCTCTCTAAAAAAAAGATGAGAAGAGAGAGAAGAAATGGATAATGGAAAGAAGGAAAGGAAATGAATATTGGCGAAGAAAAAGTTTGCCTCAAAAGCTCACCGCAAGAGTCCACCTCAAAGAACAAGGAAGCAAAGCGATCTACGTCAACAAAGCAACAACATCCTTTAAAGGGACACCAACTTCGACAAAAGACGATCCAAGGCCGAACTACGGTGACCTGAGCTCCACAAACTGAGGGGAACGTAGGCAACCTTCGGGTCCGGTCACAACATGAAACAAAACCATCAAACCATGGTCCTCTCAAAATGACCAATTTTTCTCCCCTCGGTTGTCGCGCCCCAGACCCGTGGTCCTACTTGGCCCCACGCTCGGGACACGAGTGGAAGACATTATAAAACACTTTCTTGAAAAAAAAATTCGAAATGTACTTTTATAAAGTTTAACACACTTGAAGTTCAAAGACTTCATCTAAACTTGAAACAAACTTTACAAACGCTTTCACAACAAAAGTACTTAGCCCGAAGGCTTACAAACTTTTAAAACAAATGTACATACACCAACATGATCCAAAATAGGTGTGACAATAGAAAGTACGGGTACTCTACCCAAAAGGTTTTACATTTACATAATGTAACCTTCACAAAACAAGTCCCAACTCTTACCAATCCAACGTCCTCCCGTGACAAGTGTCCTATCCCCTGGACTCGCCTTTATCTAAAACAGTAAACAAATAAGGGTGAGAATGAATCTCAGTAAGCTACTAAAATGCAACTACGTTACATGCTGATATGATAATCATAAAGAAACAATATCAACAAGTAATCATATAGCATATAGCACATAACATGAGAGATAACATCAACTCATATATCACAATTTCCATATAGCCCACACTCCGGTGGATACCAAGCCAAGGTTTACCCAATAACATAACTGTCTGAGAATACCATCTGAGAAAACCAACTGAGAAAACCATCTGAGCAGCATAAATAGCTGAAGCCGGGATCCCGAAAACCAAACCATAACCAATAGAACCAAAGTAACCAGAGAGGGAAATATGACACAAAGTCATAACCCAAATACTCACCAAAGGGAGCAATTCATCCCATCCAAGGCCAATCTGGACTGGGGAAACAAAGAAGGCACAGTGGACACCTTATAGTGAACTTGGCTTGTGTGCCACTATAATTCTCCCACAGCCTGACACGAGGTACCAATGGAAAAACTTATAGTGAACATAGCATGTACCACTATAATTCTCCCATTGCCTGACTCCACAACAAGACCAACTGGACTTTTCACAAGAAGCACAGTAATGAATACTTGCTAAATAACAACAACCGGGGCAATGATTCTAACATAATGAACCAAGCCAAACACATCAAAGATGCTCATAAAGAATCACTCACAAAGAGTATACAACAACATGATTCAAGGTCACAATACATTCTTGCACACACTTGAACACCCTTCTCATTAACCATGATAATATCCCAGGACACTCATATATTGGTCCTAGACAATACCCCAAGGATTAAACCAAAGTTAACCTTCTATACCTTACCTCAACCAAACTATAAGATTCAGGGGAAAGTGTGCGGCCGCCCAAAATAGGGTGTGCGGTCTCACACATTCAGCTTTCACAAGAACAAAATCTTCCAGATAAATGTGCGGCCGCACGCCCCTTCTGGGCGGCCGCCCAACACACTCGACAGGCCAAAATACAAAATGATTTACACTCCTTTCGTTTCACCGACCCAAAAGTACAACACTTACATTTATAACTTTATTAAGACTACCCAATTAGTCTCAAAACAACTTTAACACTACTTTGAACACAACCAAACCAACATACTAAATACCCCCTTTGTCCCAAAATTACAAGTATAACAAATATTACCCAAATCACGAAATAAAAATTACAAGTATCATATATGGCATATATGACCATTTTAACATTTAAAGGGGAATTAGTAACTTACCTATTTCCGAAAAAAGTGTCGCTGAAATAAGTTTTGTTCGGCTAGAAATGACCTATTCAACGCCCTGATCATTTTTATATAATTAGTTTTTAAAACGGGTAAGTAAATAAAAAGAATTAAATCGAAATGGGTTGAACTTACCTTTTTCTCTTTAACCTAAACTGAACGAGGAAGAAATGTTGCTGAAAGTATACTCAGAGAAGGGAGAGAAAGAAGATATTTATACTAAAGTTTTCTACCCATTTTCTAACTTTGGTCATTTGACTTTCAAATTCAACACTTAAGCCCCTTAACTTATATTTTCAACAAGGACCCTAAAGTTTCAACTTAATCATTTAACTCCTTTAATCATTATTATAATTAACTAAATAAATAACACAAATAATCAAGTATGATATGCAAATCATCAAATATGATGCAACACATAAAATGCACACATAAATCAGATAAAAATCCCCAAAAATATAAAATAAATAGGGACGGGTTTTGGGGTCGCTACATCGGTCCCATCAATGACCGATGTCCCAGACACACCTTATTCTCCCGATCTTGCCATTGATGGAATCTTAATCTCAATTGATCACAACATTTATACATGTTAAGGCTAATTGCTTGTTATAATCTTGACTTAATAATAAACATGGTCCATTCAAGCAATCATTTTGATGGTATTAACTAAGGCAAATTTCAAATGTCTCGACAAGTCTTCTCCTATACATCTTAGGAAAGAGATAAACACTTGTATTCTGTCAAGCAAGGGCTTCCTCCCATTTCATGATACATTGCTCAAAGATCTCACCAACATAAAGGGACTCTCTCCCAAATAAAATGCCCTTGCATGTTTCCTCCAAGAAAAATACTTTAAAGTCCCCGTTCTATCAAGTCGGCTGGATCACTCATAAAAAAAAAAAAAAAAAAAAGGCACCAAAAAAGTAGCCCGCTAGGTTGAAAACCCGTAAGGGCGACCTAGGCAAAAAATAGGGTGTGCCATAAAAAACGCAAAAGAGATGCCCGCTAGGTTCAAAACCCGAAAGGGCGGCCTAGGCAAAAGAAAGGGTGCGTCATGAAAAGGGATGGGTTCCTAACCTCACATCAAAGGATGAAAGACGACAACGGGTCCACATCAACATCAAAAGTTGAAGGACGACATTAGGGCTACCTCCACATCGATGACAACAACGACATTGGGGCTACCTCCACAAGGACATTGGGGCTACCTCCACGTCAACAACAACAAGGACATGGGCCTACCCCGACATCAATGACAAAGACGACATTGGGGCTAGCCCACAATGGTGATGAGCAGATTTCCTACCATCGGTTACTCCTCAATGAATGGACTAAATCCAAAGGACTTTATGCATAACAAACCTCGCGGTTAAGTTAAAATAAAAAATTTAACGAAAATGCTTTGTTAAAAGATTTGCCTTTAGAAATAAGCTTTTCCAAATTTGCCCATTTGGTGCCATTTGTCAAAAACAATGTTTCAAGCAAAATGCTTTTGATCAAAGAATGATTTTCCCAAAGTTTTGGACTCTTTCGTCCACAATGTGTCTTAACAGTTGCCCCTAGTCTCTTTCCCGGTGTCAAGAAAATGTGTTAACCATCCCGTAGAGTAGTATTGACCCAACCCAAGCTTTGACCCAGAGTGGTCATTTCAGGTCAAGCCTTTGTCCCGGCAGTCCTTAGTCGGACGTAAGACCAGTTTTCCCGTCAAACTCCCCAAAGATGGAGTTGACCAAGCCTTGACCCAGAATGGTCTCTTTAGGTTCAAGCCTTTGTCCCGGAAGTCCTTAGTCGGACGTAAGACCAGTTTTCCTGTCAAACTCCCGAAAGATGGAGTTGACCAAGCCTTGACCTAGAATGGTCTCTTTAGGTTCAAGCCTTTGTCCCGACAGTCCTTAGTCGGACGTAAGACCAGTTTTCCCGTCAAACTCCCCAAAGATGGAGTTGACCAAGCCTTGACCCAGAATGGTCTCTTTAGGTTCAAGCCTTTGTCCCAGTAGTCCTTAGTCGGACGTAAGACCAGTTTTGCCGTCATACTCCACAAAGACGGAGTTGACCAAGCCTTGACCCAGAATGGTCTCTTTAGGTTCAAGACTTTGTCCCGGCAGTCTTTAGTCGGACGTAAGACCAGTTTTCCTATCAAACTTCTCAAAGATGGAGTTGACCAGGCCTTGACCCAGAATGGTCTCTCTAAGTTCAAGCCTTTGTCTCGGCATTCCTTAGTCGGACGTAAGACCAGTTTTCTTGTCGAGCTCTCCAAAAGTGGAGTTGACCCAAGTCAAACCTTGACTCAGAATAGTCATTATAGGTTGAAACCCTTGTCCTCGACTGCCCTTAGTGGGACGTAAGACCAGTTGCCTCATCAATACTCCCAAAGATAGAGTTAACTCAAGCCAAGGCCCATAATGGTCATTTTAGATTAAGGAAACCTTTGTCTCGGCAGTCCAAAATGACGTAAGACCATCCTTATAATTCAACCCTCTCCATAGAGCCAAGTTGACCATGTCCCGGTAAGTCAACCCTCTCCATAGAGCCAAGTTGACCATGTCCCGCCTCTGACCCCGAGAGTCACGCTTCCTTGTGTAAGTCAACCCTCTCCATAGATCCAAGTTGACCATGTCCCGCCTCTAACCCCGAGAGTCACGCTTCCTTGTGTAAGTCAACCCTCTCCATAGAGCCAAGTTGACCATATCCCGCCTCTGACCCCAAGAGTCACGCTTCCTTATAAGTCAACCCTCTCCATAGAGCCAAGTTGACAATGTCCCGCCTCTGACCCCGAGAGTCACACTTCTTTGTGTAAGTCAACCCTCTCCATAGAGCCAAGTTGACCATGTCCCGCCTCTGACCCCGAGAGTCACGCTTCCTTGTGTAAGTCAACCCTCTCTATAGAGCCAAGTTGACCATGTCCCGCCTCTGACCCCGAGAGTCACGCTTCCTTGTGTAAGTCAAACCTCTCCATAGATCCAAGTTGACCATGTCCCGCCTCTGACCCCGAGAGTCACGCTTCCTTGTAAGTCAACCCTCTCTATAGAGCTAAGTTGACTATGCCCCGGTAAGTCAACCCTCTCCATAGAGCCAAGTTGACCATATCCTGCCTCTGAACTCGCCGAGAGTCATGCTCGTCCCCCTAGGAAAGGATGACTGATATCCGCCTAGCCCTTAGGTTTGGATAGCCTTAAAACTTCTCTCCCTTTCTGAACTACGTTAGGCTTGATTCCCCGCAAACGGGATATGTAGAAATCCTATACCCCTAGGTCCAGCCATGCAAACCAAAATCGGTCAAGCCATCCTCCCATCAGATTGGGATGTTTATTTTTATCGACAACCCCACTTTTCCAAAGTGACATTTCCGAGGGGCTCTGTAAGTACCCCAATCTGAAATTAACTAACTTAGAGGAACTCTTAGCACCATTAAGGGATAATAGGACCTTACTAGGATAAACCTAAAATTCCAAGACTACTCTGGAATTAAACTTGGAAAAATCCAGAAGCTCGCCATGCTGAGCCGTACGGATGGTTTGGACGCGGGAAGGGCCTAGCCGTACGGCTGGTTTAGGCACCTTCAGTCTCTATAAATTGAGACCCTTGCTGATCATTTCAAGGGGGAGAAATATAGTTTTGATAGGTGAAACTCTACAGAAATACAGTCTGAGTGAAACACCACCAAATACTTGAGTGAAAAAAGAGGAAGATAGGCCATAACCACCATAGGTGAAGCCTCCTTCTCCCCGTCTTCTCTCCATCTCAAACTCTTTTGTGCTTGTTCATCTTATTTAATTGCATTTCAAGCCTTGCCCTTGTCAAGCACCTTTATATTGCAAGTCTTGCCCTTGTCAAGCACCTTTATATTGCAAGTCTCTTCCTTTCAAGCACCTTATATTCTTGTTATATGTATCTTGGAACCAAATCATGAGATGATTCAAGGTGCCTTCACATTCATGTATGTGAAAAGGGGTAAAACCTAAAGAAGATCATGATTTGTTAATTTCTTGTATTTAAATAGTTTGATGATCCATTTTTATGGTGAAAGCATGCATCTTTATGTTAATATTGTTTATATTTGGCCATGATGATCATGTTGGGTGATAAAGTTCCAATATTTATCATCCCAACCTTGATTTAGCCTAAAATCCCACATTTGGGTCATAAAGATTCAATCTTTATGTCATTTTATTGCCCCTAAAGGTTTAATCTTGTATAAAGATCTCATTTTGATGGTAAAGTTTGCATCTTTACTCATCAAAATGGCCATCTTGGCTCAAAGGCCACTTTCATCACCTTTTCTCAATAATTCCCCAATAATTGTCTTAATCACATCCAAAATTCTTGTTTTGGTGTCTAATCTAGTGATTAATGACATAGGGATGATTTAATTTGTGTTTTATTACAAAAGAATGGCTGGAAATGATCAAACAGTCCAGTTTTAGCCAGAATGCTCTGTTTCTGTATGGAACTGGACTGATTCCTGGGAATCTGCTAAAATTTCTAGGAAGACCCCCTTTTTTCGTACGGCTACTTTGTCCAGGGGCGTTTTTCAGTTCAATCCCCCTTTAATCCAGAATGTTTACAAAAGAACCCTTTCTGTTAAAATCATAACCGTTTTCTGTTAAAGTCAGCTTCTCCCGTTTTCTAAACACATACACACACATATGCACTTTTCGTTAACAAACACAAGGGAGACTCGGCTTTGTCTGAGGCGGCATGGGTGACGTGAAACTCTTCCCAAGCCGTAACCTGACCTCCGAACTCATAAATCTCTAACCATTTTCATTTGTTGGGTTAAAATTTAACAAATGTGGCGACTCCGTTAAGTTTGTTAAGCTACACGTGTTTGGCTTTTCTTCCTCGAACGAACTCGTTTCGTCCCGAGGGGGGATCCTCACAGTATGACATCCTTTGTATTCTATTTCTCTCATGCACTCACACTTTCAGATTTGTCATCTTAATCATGTCATTTATCCCAGGTGACTCGGGAGGCCTACATCCGCTCTGTTCATATGGGAAACATATTCGAGCGCCTATTCCGGAGCTTGGCCGATGCTTGTACCTGCCTCCATGGGGATGTGATACCGCCGCAGCACCGAGAGATCACCTACAGATGCTAATAGCTTGAGATCCGTTCGAGGCAGAGGCTCTGGAGTTGGTGGGTCCCACTATATGCAGCAACGGGAACGTGGTGATGATGCCGGTGGTGAAGCTGGTGATGATGATGAGGAGGAGGAGGTAGTGGTGGACTCAGACTAGATGTAGTCTTTTATTTTCCTGCACTTATTAGTAGAGAGAGAGAGAGAGAGAGAGAGAGAAACAGATTCATGTAATTTTATTTATTTGTTTTTTATATGTACTTTGGATCCTTTTAAAGGCAATTATTTATTTAGTATTTTTATTTAGTATTTAGTATTTTATTTACATGTTTTTACATTTTGGTACAATGCATGAGCCTTAGGGGTAAAGCGGGGATTTATACACATGATTGGGATGCTTCTGCCTTCTTTATTTGTCCTCTTTTGTGGTTTGTCACCTTCAAAATTTTCGAAATGGGTCCGTTCCGGCGTAGGAGAAGTCCAGGTGGGGACGGACTTGAAATCTGCTAGCAGGGGATTATGTGGCCGTGTGGCCAGTTATGTGGAAAGACTGGCCGCACGGACAGTCGAAGCTCTGACACACTTTTGTCAGATTTTCTTATGTGATCAGGATTTGGACTCCCAACTCTATTTATACAGCAGTCTACACAGGCAGACGGGGCAGACAATAGTTTTCTTTGTTTTTGCTCTAGATTTTGACCCTTTTGCGCTCTTGCGCTGGAGAGACACCCCAGGATTTCTGAAGAACAGCAACACCTCTTCGTTAAGGACATGAAGATATGGATTAGAAATCTTTCTAATTCCACTCACGCATCTTTCGATAGGAAGTTCGTGATCAAGTGCCTTTGGTCCCTTTTCAGAGTTAAGGTGGACAAGAACATGTTGCGTGCTCCCGCTAAGTTTTGGGACGAGGAAAACCATGTTTTCAATTTATCTTATAACGAGATCACTCCTACGTATGAAGATTTCGTGGCTCTTTATGGCGGAAGGGAGACGGACCGTCTAGCCATGCCGCAGTACCAAGTTCCTTCAGAGATTCGGGTTTCCAAACTGCTTAGGATTTCTGTAGAGGAGGCTAGAGGCTTGTTCTTGGGAGCCGATGTTGACAATTGTGAACTTCCCATTAGATTCAATAACAGTGTGCCAGACTCCGAGGCGGCTTTGGATTGTCTTTGTTGGGTTTCCAACTAACATGCGCAGCGGAATATAGCAATTTAAATTTTAAGAAACCCAAAGCCATGGATCCGTTCATATGATTAAAACAAATACAACATGATGAATAAAGGAAAAACTAACCCTTGATGGCTATCAAATTTTCTCTTGGTCTTGGTGGAGATTTGAAGACTTGATCACGATCACAAAGCTTGAACACGAACTTTGAAGATGATGATTTTCACCCTCTAGCGGTATCCACACTTCGAACGAATATCAAAGGAACTTCTTTGATCTTGGTTGCTAGACCAATATTATGAAACACACTTTCACAATATAATAAAGAACTACATGGAATTTATTTGTGAATTATTTTGTTCCTCAATCAATGATATCTTAGAACAAAATAAAATCTCTCTCAAACTCTTTGAGACTCACAAAAGCACTTGTCAATATGGTCTGGCCGAATTGGGGTTTTTATACACAATTAAGACCTATTCCAAATAGGTAACTTGTGCCCAAAACCTTTCCTAATCAAATTAGGAATTTTCCATCCGGCATACCGGGCGCCCGCCTGGTCCTACCCAGGCGCCCGCCTGTTTGGACAGAAAGTCCAATTCCTTTTCGGCTTGAACAGGCGCCCGCCTGGTGCAACCCAAGCGCCCGCTTGGTTGACCAGGAGGCCCAGAACTTTCCAGAAATTCCTTGGAGGTCCTCCGACCCTAAATTCCAATATAGTCCTCTTATTTAAGATTCGTTCTATTGTGTGTGACCCTCTAGGATTATACTAAGTTGGTAATGGGCTCAAACATGATTCCATAAGATATGATTAGGTTCTAGCAAACCGTCATACCTACCCAAATAGTATAACTAGATACAAGTTTGCATTCCTTTAGAATATGTCACAATCCCTTTGTCCACGATGTCATTGAACACAAGTCATGGTCAAACAGTCAACTTGTTTTGTTCAATACTTTCTCGATTCCCAATATGTTGATAATTCAAATGCTATTGATCCAATCAATCCATTTGAGTCCGGCCGAACATTTCATCAACATCATTCCTTCGAGGGGCCCAAGCTTGACATCTCTCCGTGGAGGGACAAATCCATTTAGCTTATTATTCTTCCCTACGTGAATCTGATTATGCCAATCATACCCTTTATAACTACTCGGTTAAAAGTAGCGTTTGAATATGTCAAACATAATGTTCATCAAGTGGAAGACTATAATAACTTCATGTCTAAGGATTCAAATGACATAACTAATATGAGATATATGTATGACATAGACCATGACATAAATCTCATACAGCGGGTCATGTCCAGTACCTTGTTCCAAACAAGTACCCATAAATCTAACATGATCATCTCATGATCATTTAGCCTTTATACTAGTTCTTAACAAGTACTAGGGACGGGGATTATTATAAGTAAACATGAACAACAATAATAATCAAAACATCTCTTTTATTGATATGAAATAAATGATAACAATTACAACGTTTATTAAACGTGCCTGGGGCACCACTACCAACAATCTCCCACTTTCCCTAGGCCCAATCTCCCATGTATCTAATACCCATGGACCTAACATGACCATCATGTTTAGCTTCTGGAAGTCCCTTTGTTAGCGGGTCCGCAACATTGTCATCAGTAGGTACTCTGCATATATTTACGTCTCCCCTATCAACGATCTCTCGAATGATATGAAAACGCCTAAGTATGTGTTTGGATTTCTGATGTGCTCTTGGTTCCTTTGCTTGAGCAATAGCACCATTATTGTCGCAATAAAGGTCTATTGGATTAGCAATACTAGGAACCACTTCAAGTTCAGTTATGAACTTCTTAATCCAAACAGCTTCCTTTGCAGCATCCGATGCAGCAATATACTCAGCTTCTGTTGTAGAATCAGCGGTTGTGCTTTGCTTGGAACTCTTCCAGCTTACAGATCCACCATTTAACATAAACACAAAACCCGATTGCGATCGGCTATCATCTTTGTCGGTTTGGAAGCTTGCATCCGTGTAAGCATTTACAACGAGATCATCTTCCATTCCTCCATAGACCAAAAATGAGTCTTTAGTTCTTCTCAAGTACTTAAGAATCGCTTTTACAGCTATCCAGTGATTTTCGCCAGGGTCGGATTGGTATCTACTTGTCATGCTCAAAGCATAAGATACATCCGGCCTAGTACAAATCATGGCATACATGATGGACCCAATTGCCGAAGCATATGGAACATCATTCATTTTCTCATGCTCATCTTTTGTCTTAGGACATTGAGTCTTGCTTAGAGAAACTCCATGTAACACGGGCAAGGTGCCTCTTTTAGAATTTTCCATACGGAATCTTCTAATGACCTTGTCAATGTATGTACTTTGGCTTAAATCAAGTAGCCTCCTTGATCTATCTCTATAGATCTTAATGCCAAGTATATATGCGGCTTCACCCATATCTTTCATTGCGAAGCACTTTCCTAACCAAGTCTTCACAGACTGAAGTGTAGGAATGTCGTTTCCAATGAGCAATATGTCATCCACATATAAAATAAGGAATAGCACTATTCTCCCACTAATCTTCTTGTATACACAAGGCTCATCTTCGTTCTTGATGAAACCAAACTCTTTGACCGATTCATCAAAACGGAGATTCCAACTCCTAGAAGCTTGCTTTAATCCATAGATGGATCTCTGCAATTTACATACTTTAGAATTTTGTTCAAAACCTTCTGGTTGTGTCATATACACATCCTCTTGGAGTTTTCCATTTAGGAAAGCGGTTTTGACGTCCATCTTCCATATTTCATAGTCATGATATGCGGCAATGGCAAGCAAAATTCTTATAGACTTGATCATTGCTACGGGTGAAAAGGTCTCATCATAGTCAATACCATGAACTTGCCTATAGCCCTTCGCTATAAGTCTAGCTTTGTAAGTATGCACCTTCCCATCCATGTCAGTCTTCTTCTTGAAGACCCATTTGCATCCTATGGTTTTTACACCTTCGGGTGCATCAATCAAATTCCAAACTTGATTGTCTTGCATGGATTGCAATTCGGATTCCATGGCTCCAAGCCACTTGTCCGAATCAGGAGAAGACATCGCCTCTTGGTAGGTTGACGGTTCATCATTCTCAATGATTTCTACCTCATTACTATCCGTTACGAGAAATCCATATCTCTCGGGCTCGGATCGTAACCTACTAGATCTGCGAGTTGCTTGTGTATTTTGAACAGGTTCCATAACTCCTTGTGGTTCTTGTTCTTGTTCCACTATTGGTTCAATGTTATTTTCTGGGTCTCGAATTTCTTCAAGATTTATTTTACTCCCACTGATTTCTTTGGAGAGAAACTCTTTCTCTAGAAAGACACCAGTTCGGGCAACAAACACTTTGCTGTCCTCACGGTTGTAAAAGTAATATCCTCTAGTTTCCTTAGGATATCCCACGAAATTACATTTATCAGATTTGTGTGCAAGTTTGTCTGAGACAAGTCTTTTGACAAAAGCTTCGCAACCCCAAATCTTCATGAAAGACAGACAAGGCTTCTTTCCGCTCCACATCTCATATGGAGTCTTTTGAACCGATTTAGTTGGAACACGATTTAGTGTGAAAGCGGCGGTTTCTAGGGCGTAACCCCAAAAGGATATTGGAAGATCAACTTGACTCATCATTGATCGAACCATGTCCAACAAGGTCCGATTCCTCCTCTCGGACACACCATTCCATTGTGGTGTTCCGGGTGGAGTCAATTGTGAAACTATTCCACAATTCTTTAGATGATCATCAAATTCTTGACTTAAGTATTCTCCACCTCGATCTGATCGAAGTGCTTTTATACTTTTGCCAAGTTGTTTTTCTACTTTATTTTGAAATATTCTAAATATCTCAAATGCTTCACTTTTATGTTTCATTAGGTAAACATACCCAAATTTACTATAATCATCAGTGAAGGTTATGAAGTATTGAAATCCTCCCCTAGCATTGCTACTTAATGGTCCGCATACATCGAAATGTATCAACCCCAATAAGCCGCTTGCCCTTTCACCTAGCTTGGTAAAAGGTGTCTTAGTCATTTTTCCAAGAAGACACAACTCACAAGTATCATATGACTCGAGGTCACATGAACCTAAAAGTCCATCCCCATGGAGCTTTGAGATACGCTTCTCATTAATATGACCGATACGGCAATGCCACAAATAAGTATGATGTACATCATTAGGTTTAGATTTCTTTTTTACATGATAGACATTGTCATTATTTTCATTCTTGACATCCAAGATATAAAGGCCATTAAATGAATTAGCAATACCATAAAGCACATCATTTAAATAAATAGAAAATTTCTTATTCTCAATAAGAAACTTAAAACCTTCATTATCCAAACAAGAAATTGAAATAATATTTCTGCTTAAATCCGGAACATAATAACAATTGTTCAAAACAAGAATTAATCCGGAAGGTAAAGTGACTTCATAAGTCCCCACGGCTAATGCAGCAACTCTTGCTCCATTTCCCACGCGTAGATCTACTTCACCTTCTTTAAGCAGTCTCCTATTCTTTAATCCCTGCACATTTAGACAAATGTGAGAGCCACATCCGGTATCCAATACCCAAGAATCAGTGGTAGAAAGGAGAATATCTATCATATAGATACCTGAAGTCGACGCAGCCTTGCTGCTCTTCTTCTTCTTTTGCTCTTCCAAGAAAGCCTTGCAATTACGTTTCCAATGACCAATTTCTTGACAATGGAAACAGATTGCATCCTTTTGTGAATCAGGTTTTGCCTCAGAAGCCTTGGCAAACTTTGCCTTGCTTATCTTGGGTTTGACAACTTTTGCCTTACCCTTTCCTTTGGCACTAGCCTTCTTCCCATCATGAACCAAGAGCACGGGAGAACCGTTCTCCACAATTTTCATCTCTGCAGTTTTGAGCATCCCATGCAACTCAGAGAGATTCTTATCCATTCCATGCATGTTATAATTCATTACAAACTGATTATAACTTTTAGGCAATGAATTAAGAATGAGATCCGTGGCTAGCTCCAATGGGATTGGATAGCCAAGTTTCTCAAGGTGCTCTACATAACCTTTCATTTTAAGAAAGTGAGGACTCACTTGTTGCCCTTCATTCATTTTACTAGTAGTGAATGCAACAATGGTCTTGTACCTCTCTTGCCTAGCTTGCTCTTGGAACATGGTTCTCAACTCCACGCCTATCTCATAGGCTTCCAAATGTTCCAAACTTTGTTGGAGTTTTGAACACATAGCAGCAAGCATGAGACAACTTACATCTCTAGAATCATTACGATGTTTCTTGTAATTGTCTCTTTCTACCCTAGGGGCAGTAGGCGGTGGTTCAGCAGGAAGAGGCCCATCGAGAATGTACAACTTATCTTCTTGCCTAAGAACGATTCTTATGCTACGGATCCAATCCATAAAGTTAGTACCATTCTCTTTGAGCTTATCCTTCTCAAGGATCGATCGCAATGACATTGATTGAGTGTTATTAGTCATTATCTACAAATATGCAAAATTTCCAAAATTTAATAAGTACCGATTTTCATTAAAGAGATAAATAATGTATTTTAAACAAAATACTCCCACTAAATTATATAACCTTCATATACATCCAATGTATAATATAATTTAATTGGGCTAAGATCCAACTTTAATTTAACTTTTGAGTCCACGGAGGTGGACCGCTCAAAAACTAAATTAATTAGGTAGACAATCATGTCAATCATATCCCATATGATTCTTAGATCCTTTTATGAGATTCTTTGAGAAATCCAATTTCAAAAAGCATGTTTAATCTCATCTTTTGCCTAGGCCCAAAACTGTTTTGACGCCTAATTAAGTCCAACCATTTTAAACGCATAGGAACCATTCAATTTAACGCACCTTGCGGAGGCAAGCCCACATTAAATTAATGAACCTCATCTTGCTCATATATGAATAAAATTAATGCACTTCGCGGAGGCGAACCCACATCAAAATCACCCATATATAAACAAGTGTTTTAATCATGGCATGGCAAAGAAGGACTTAAAACTTTCTTTGAAGGTTCATCACATATAGCACATAACACATTTATGAGCACATAATATAAACATGTTACACATCAAGTTTAGCCACTAAATTAATCTCTATTAATTTAAGCATGATATTTATGTGTCATTAGTTTCTCTATAATTATGATGATGAGACTATTTCAACTTTGGTTATTATCTCCAAATCGAGACAATAAGAAGTGTGGTCGAACTAGGCCATTAGGCAACCACAATCCTGCACTAATTCAAGAAACCAAGAAAGTAGTCCATGTGGCCGAAACTAAGCAATAGATGGTCTCGATGAACGTAGGCCAATTGCATTCACAATTCCACATGGATCTCCAATCATTGAATCAAGAACTTTGTTTCTCAATTTTAGCAATTATGAACTCTTCATAATTCTAACTTCGTTTTATCTTGGAAACTTTGATTGCGATCAATTTTGGGAAACACAATCTCGATGAACGCAGATTAGCCATCCAAAACTTGAACCAATCTAGGAATCACAAGACTAAAACAAATAGGAAAATCAAACCCCAAAATCCACACACAAACCAACTACCCAAACCCATTCCAGATCAACAAGTCTGGACTGGTTCTGTTACTGGTTTTGTCAAATTTATCGAAAATTCCATATTCAGATTTTAACCAAAATCAGAACAAATCTTGACCACCGAGCGCCCGCCTGCAAAGGACCAGGCGCCCGCTTGAATGGCCAGAATAGTATAGAATTTTAAAGTTCGAAAATTTTGTCCCAAAATTATTTTTCCCCGATTATTAAAACTTTGATCCAATCAAAAATCAATAATCGAAATAATTCAGAATCCACCATAATTTTTATTGCGATTGAATCGTGCGATTAAAGTTGCAAAACAATAAACCACATAAAATCACAAAACACATAAACATCATATAATCCAATATTCATATCATGCTTGGCACATAAACAATTTATATACACACAACATGATCCAAGTATTGAATTAATCAACATGAACGGGGCTCTGATACCACTGTTGGGTTTCCAAGTAACATGCGCAGCGGAATATAGCAATTTAAATTTTAAGAAACCCAAAGCCATGGATCCGTTCATATGATTAAAACAAATACAACATGATGAATAAAGGAAAAACTAACCCTTGATGGCTATCAAATTTTCTCTTGGTCTTGGTGGAGATTTGAAGACTTAATCACGATCACAAAGCTTGAACACGAACTTTGAAGATGATGATTTTCACCCTCTAGCGGTATCCACACTTCGAACGAATATCAAAGGAACTTCTTTGATCTTGGTTGCTAGACCAATATTATGAAACACACTTTCACAATATAATAAAGAACTATATGGAATTTATTTGTGAATTATTTTGTTCCTCAATCAATGATATCTTAGAACAAAATAAAATCTCTCTCAAACTCTTTGAGACTCACAAAAGCACTTGTCAATATGGTCTGGCCGAATTGGAGTTTTTATACACAATTAAGACCTATTCCAAATAGGTAACTTGTGCCCAAAACCTTTCCTAATCAAATTAGGAATTTTCCAACCGGCATACCGGGCGCCCGCCTGGTCCTACCCAGGCGCCCGCCTGTTTGGACAGAAAGTCCAATTCCTTTTCGGCTTGAACAGGCGCCCGCCTGGTGCAACCCAAACGCCCGCTTGGTTGACCAGGAGGCCCAGAACTTTCCAGAAATTCCTTGGAGGTCCTCCGACCCTAAATTCCAATATAGTCCTCTTCTTTAAGATTCGTTCTATTGTGTGTGACCCTCTAGGATTATACTAAGTTGGCAATGGGCTCAAACATGATTCCATAAGATATGATTAGGTTCTAGCAAACCGTCATACCTACCCAAATAGTATAACTAGATACAAGTTCGCATTCCTTTAGAATATGTCACAATCCCTTTATCCACGATGTCATTGAACACAAGTCATGGTCAAACAGTCAACTTGTTTTGTTCAATACTTTCTCGATTCCGAATATGTTGATAATTCAAATGCTATTGATCCAATCAATCCATTTGAGTTCGGCCGAACATTTCATCAACATCATTCCTTCGAGGGACCCAATCTTGACATCTCTCCGTGGAGGGACAAATCCATTTAGCTTATTATTCTTCCCTACGTGAATCTGATTATGCCAATCATACCCTTTATAACTACTCGGTTAAAAGTAGCGTTTGAATATGTCAAACATAATGTTCATCAAGTGGAAGACTATAATAACTTCATGTCTAAGGATTCAAATGACATAACTAATATGAGATATATGTATGACATAGACCATGACATAAATCTCATACAGCGGGTCATGTCCAGTACCTTGTTCCAAACAAGTACCCATAAATCTAACATGATCATCTCATGATCATTTAGCCTTTATACTAGTGCTTAACAAGTACTAGGGACGGGGATTATTATAAGTAAACATGAACAACAATAATAATCAAAACATCTCTTTTATTGATATGAAATAAATGATAACAATTACAACGTTTATTAAACGTGCCTAGGGCACCACTACCAACAGTCTTTCCCTCTGTCTCTTTGCTTCGGTCTTATTTTCTACCTAGGGGTGACAACAGTGGGATGTCTTGATATGGTGGACCAGGCAAGGGCTGGCCGTAGTGTCATTCATGTTCTGCTCGGGGAGATTTTATATGGTATTGCAAAGCTAGCTTCTGGCTCTTGTAAGATGTCTCGGGGTAGTGCTCGGTTACTACTCTTGTGGTTGCAGGAGAGGCTACAAGTACTGGAGGATCCTCTTGGAAAGGTGCCGCCTTGGGCTTGTCAGAGTAGAAAGATAGTGGAGCCATTTGTGGGGATGATTCGGTCCGCATGGGTGTCATATCCGGCACAAATGGGAACAGCTCTGATCAAGTGGGTAGTACCCCATTGGGAGATTAGTAGAGCACGGTGGACTCAGGAGGGGCTTTGTATGATTCGTGTCCCAGCTTTTGATGAGACCACTTACTACTATGCAGTACGAGTTTGTCGCCAGTACGGGATGCCTTAGGTTGTACCTTCTCTGTGGGACAAAACTCAAAGCAGGACAAATGTTAGGATGCTCCCTATGAATGCCAGAGTTGCAGTGCTTTTGGAGCGGTGCTGGTCTTACGCTCATATGCCCGGCATTTTCTGTATACAGCGGACCCATGACATACTCCTATCTCGAGAATACTTGGACTAGTACCATAGGAATTTGGGAGAGATGAGGCAGACTCTGAGACGTTTGAGGCGTAGGGTGGTGATCCCTTATTCCTCGTGCAAGTTTTTAAGAAAGAAGGAGATTTTACAACTTGAAATGGAGACCGAGTTGACTCGACTTACACCACTTGATGAAAGGGTGACAGGGAAAAGAAAGAGGGAATGCCCTAAGAGGGTGATCCAGTTTGCAAAGGCTTTTTGTGTGGATCCTACTAGGCGGGCTAAACGCGGACGACGAGAGAAGAAGTAGAAGAAGGAGGAGGAGTGACTCCGAGTATCCAACCAAAGTCATTGCAGACACATAGTTTAGCTTTTAGTTTGTTTTTAGTTTATTTGAAATTTCATAGAAGGTGTTGGTCCCAGAAGGCAACAAGGGTATAGAACCACTAGAGGGGGGTGAATAGCGGTCCAAACTTTTTCGCAAAATACCCTTAAAAATCAACCGAGTACGTATCAGTTTGGTCAACTACGGTTTAAAACACTTAAACCGAACTGATAAAATGCACAAGCGGAGTTTTGCAGTTTTGGCCAAACTGATAGTTAAAGAGTTGGGCGGTTTGACTCGGGTTGAAAACACTATGATGCAACCGATAGATCAAATTGAAGATTAAAGAAAAATACAATTCACCTTTCAAGTCATTTCGTATATGGATTCAAGTTAAAGACCACAAACAGAAAAGTAAATAACAAGACAGAAAAGTAAAGATCAAACACTCAATTTGAATAGGTTCGTTCTTGAATGAACTACGTCCTCTACCTAGATGGTTAGTCTAGGATTTTCTAATACCTACTAGACTTGTATTAATTAGAGGATATTTTACAAGATGATTCTAAACTCTAATCAAACAATATAACCTATAAAGCTATGAAAAATCAACCGGTGTATTCGATGTATATAATCTATGTGATTATATAAATCGGGTGTGTGTGTGGAAAGAAATCAAATGCTCTAAGTATCTAAATGATGGTTTGAGCAAATGAAGAACTTTCTGTGTAAAGGCTGAGTATGGAATGGTTGATGGCTTGAAGCTTGATGAAGGAATTCTGGGTTTGCTAAGGAGATGGTTGAAGGATTGAATATCTGGGTTTCAATCTTCAAATCAAACTTGAATACTTGGAATAAATATCTTGAAGCTCAGCAACCTTCATTGTTGAGAAATGAAGGCTATTTATAGGCAGTGCACCCTTGTGACCGTTGGGTAAAGATTTGAATCAAATCTGAAGGGTACAGTGCTGTCAAATTCCCATTGGTTGAGCTGTCATTGTCGTCCTTGATTTTGTCTTGTAGCCCTAGGTAGTTGTGGCACCACTACCTGACATCCGTCCTTTGTTGCAGAAAGGACTAACGGTAAACAATTCAAATTACTTGGACACGACCGACATTCCTTGCAGTAACTCCAAGTTATCTTAGAGTTATTTTGACATGACATAAAATATTCCTTTACGGTTGAAAAGAGAATATTTGTCTAAGGAATAAATGACTTCTCTTGAATTCTTCATTAACTGATCGGTGGTTCCACCAGGCATAGGAGCGGTTTTGAGGATGAACTTGATGTGCGGTTTTATTAGAAACTGAAGCACGCGGTTACATGATTGCGGTTCCATCAAGTGTCATCAGCGGTTCCAAGAGAGACTTGAAGAATAGTTTCATCAAAACCACAGAATGCGGTTTGATGAAAAATAAGCGACTCCATGCTGGCCGATCTTAGATAGCCTGAATGCGGTTTTAAGATCTAAACCGCTAATCTAACTGAACTCAATACTCAGCCTAGACAAATAAAATTTAGAAATGGACTTATCTAAAAATTGAAGTATAACTTCATTACATGCGGTCCCAAAGTCCATAAAAAGATACGTGGCATGGATCAATCAAATTAAGTGGGTGTTCTAACAATGAATCCTAACAATCTCCCCCTATTTGATTGATGCCATTACCACACTATGATAAAGAAAAACATTGTACTTGGTAAAAACATGGCCGAAATGAATTTTCGTGAAATTGCATGTCCCAAGTCAATGCACACACTATGCTATATCATAGATTTCTAGTCTATCAAAAATAAAGGAAATGAGGAATAGATAGATAAGAAATTCATTCAGACGCATATAAAAGGATATGATGTTGAAGATCAGATATGCATATTTAAACTGAATGTTTAAACCAAAATGCACTTTAAAAAATATTTTCATGATGAATGCAGTGCATGAGGTTTTAAAATATAAGCATTGTTTCACAAATAAGCAGTTTGAATAAACAAGGTTTTGAAACACAATGCCAGCAATCATTCTTATTATAATTCAATCATACGGTTTTGAACTTACAGAGTACATGAATTATAAAAGAGCAAAAAGACTAAGATAAAAATCTAGTCTACTTCATCACCGGCGGCAGAGGCTCTAACTTCTTCAGCATTGTTTTCAATGTTGGGCTGCACGGCAGCTTGATCTTGAGCGCCTTGATCATCCATGGCAGCATTGTCGGTTGAAGCAACATTCCTTGAACCCGAGGGAAGGGCGGTTTCAATCACAAAGTCTGCTGCACGAAGCCGAACCTCAGTTGGTTCATTGATTCTCTTTTCAATAGCAGCAGTTTGTCTGACTAAATTTCCGGTTCTATGGATTAGGTGCTCAGTGCTGTCAAAGGCTTGTTGAGCCAAGATATCAAGCTTCTCTTCAATGGAGTCCATTCTGGTATCAACTGCTTGCTGCTTTAAAGAATAGATCTCATAGTTGGTTTTGACCATGTCTTGAAGGGCAAGTTGATTACTCAAAATTCTCTTAAGCATTTCTTTCAACTCAAAATTGTCAGATATTCTCTCCCCCTTAATGGCATCAAGATCGGATTAGATTGTGAGGAGGTGAGAATCAAACCGACTGGCTGAGGTTTGCTGATGAAACTGAAGATTTCTAACCGCATCTAACAAATCAGCGGTTGAAGGATGAGGGGGTAAGATGGGATAAGAAGGAATTGAAGGTTGAGGTTCATCAGATGGAGTATAATCCGGCATTGACTCATAATCATCAGAAGATAGAGAGATGGGCTCTTTGGTTTGAGTGGAAGAAGATAGATCTATTTTAGCTTTGCCATTGAGACGGGTATGAGCATCTTCCAAGGTTTCACCCATTGAGACCCTAAGGGCGGTTTCAAATTCAATGGGTTCAAAAGGAAGGGAAAAAGAATAAGGAACAATTTCGGTTTCAGGAGAAGGAGGAGGAACAGGATATCTCATAAAGTCATCATAAAGAAAAATGAAAGTAGAAGGGACAATGAAAAGTCTATAGATATTGGGAATGCAAAGGCAGTTAAAGTATAGAAAGAATTGGGAGGCAAGAGAAGGATCCATGAGAACCTGATAGGCGGTTTCAGCAATGATCTGTTCTGCAACAGAGAGAATGATTTGATCAACAACTGCTTCCATTTCATCCTTGGGAAAAATTGCATAAGGATTTGGGAGGCCAGCCTTCAAGAATCTGTCTTCGTCTTTGGTGGCGGCACGGGCACGAGCTCCAGCCCTTCTTTCCCTAGAACTTTCAGTTTTGAACCTCTTTAGATAACATGCCAGATCTGCAGCACTCTTCCTTTTTCTTGTCTTCGGTTTTATGAATGAAACCGATGGTTGAATAGACGGTTGGAACAGCGGTTGAACTGGACGGAGAGCCAAAGGTTGAGCCGATGTAGATGGTTGAACGGAAGGTGACTGAACCAGAGAAGGAGTGTGATCAGGAGAGTTAAATTTCAATTGTCTTCTCAGAGGTGGAGGAGAGACCTCAACCATCATAGGGTCAACACCTGCCTTTCTCATCTCATCTCTTTCTCTTAACTCCTTTGCAAATGGCCCTTCAAGAGGTGAGTGATCCTTCTTGTCATAAGCCTCGCTGAAGTCCACTACACCAGGTGGCCTTGACTGCCAATGCTCCACAAAGTCATACTTCTTGATTAATTTCCTCTTTTTCTTTGGCGGTTGAACCTCAAGAACTTCAACATCTTGCTCAGGTTCATTTTGAATGGCCTCAGACATGTCAGTCTGCTCAGGCACAACTGCAGCCTCAGACACTGTGGTCTGCTCAGTCTGAACCGCAGCCTCAGACACCTCAGTCTGCTCAGGCTTGGTTTGAGTAGAAGGTTTAAGATTTGGAAAGGAATTGTAAATGGCAGCCAACTGTTCATCTGTGAACTGAACAGAGGGCGGTTTTGAGGTTGAAGGTTTAGGAGGAGAGGAGGTAGGAATGAAAATATGAGGTGAAGGAATAAGTTTTGGAATAGATTTGGCTTTGGCAGCTTTGAGATAGGAGGCATCCATTGCAAACTTAAGGGATTTCTCCACATTCTGATGTAATGGAGAGAGAGGTTTAATTTGAGGTTTGGGAAGGGAACGTTTTGAAGTAGAGGGTTTTGGAAGAGTAGGGGAAATTCTGATAGGAGGAAATGAAGTTGAAGTAGAAGGAGGTTTGGAGGTCAGTTTGGATGAGGGTTTGGAAGGTGGTTTGGCTAGATCAGCCGAAGTAATAACTTGACGAATTCTAACACCACCTTTTCTTTTTCTTGAAGGAGCGGTTTCCCTGGGTTGAGCCGCAGGTCTAGGCCTTGCTGCCGGCTCCCCCTCATCCTGTACCGCGGTTTGAGCCAAATGACTTAACCCCATTCTGTTCATAGTAGCAGTCTGACCTTCATTTCTTAACATCGTAGCATGGGCCTGATCAGCAATGGCACCAACGTACGGTTTTCCAGACTTGTTGAGCTGAGCCTCAGGAAAAGAGCCACGTTCGGCTTCAGGCAATGGGTCAGCATTCCAAACATCCTGTGCAAACCGCCATCCATGAGAGGTTCTGAAAGTATCAAAATTTCATAACCCAAAAATTGACTTCTCCACTGGATCTAACCAATACTCCTTGTTTTCAGTAGAGAGCTTGAATATGTCAATATCTTGGTGTAGGAACTTGGTTAGTAGCCTGCAATGAGTCATAATCTTGGAATTCCCAGTGGCTCTAGCAGCAGATAGGCAGTTTAAGGCGTTGATCATCTCTTTCATCACAACCCTAGGCCAATGCAGTTTCTTCCCTTTGAGAATAGCCACACAGTAGGCATATTGTTCACTGGTAAAGTTGTTGTGGTTCCCATTCTTGCACATTACCCCAGAATCAACCAAATCACACAAATGGGCCATCACTTCTCCAAAATCCTTCTTGGAGGAATTCTTGGTGGAGAATGAATTAACTCCCATCAACTCTATAGTTGTACTGCTTAGAAGCTCCGGTTTGATCACAGAGACATCAGAGTTCTCAAGGCCAGCCAAAACTGCTATCTTTGAGGCGGTTAAGATAACTTCCTTTCCACAAACTGTTCACTTGATAGCATCCTCAAACTTCACTTCTCCAGTTTCTAGATCTCTGATTGGTTCACCTCTAACATCCAACAGAGCAGCAGTTGTAGGAATCCCATTCTCAAAAAATTCTGCACAAATAAAGGTCACGAACTGAGGTTCGTCCATAAGAAATAAAGGAATAAGTTTAGCATCTTCAAGCAATTTGAGTAGCTTTCTCCCAACTATATCTTGCTTAAAGTCCTCTTCTATGATCCTAGAACCAGGGACAAAGTTTGAGGGATCCTGAAAAAATATTCAAAGTTAGAAATAATTTGAAGAATATCAGTTTGAAACCTTAAGCAAACCGAGGTTCATAACACTTAGTCAAACCGAGAGGTTCAAAGAAATGGATAAACATAGTGGTTTGAATGAGACTTGCAAACTGTAACAAGGAAACCTAAGAATGATAACAGGTGGTTCAAGGAAAGTAAGGGTAAAATAGTAAAAAAAATAAGTGAACAGTAAAAATAAAACGGATCAAAGAGGGAAAATTTTGAAAAAGAGTTTGAATGCACGAAGAACACAAAGAACAGAGTATGAACATGCAAAACAAAATCTTAACCAAAATATGAAAGAATTATACCAAAGCGATCACAACGGGCAGATTCTAACAAAGTTCTAAATAAGCTAACGCAAATAACAACACTAGAACCCAGAATCCGCAAATATGCGCAAGAACACCAAATAACCCAAAAATTGATTTTGCTCAAAATTGAACACAAATCACAAAATAAAGTAATCAAACAATATATATATATGTAAAAGCGAGTACAATCCAACCAAAAATTTGAAGAAAAAGCATAAAATATCCAAGGAAGATGAACAAGCTTTTTCAAGCAACAACAATGGCGGACATGAAAGTATACTGATTTAGGGTTCAGAAATTCATACTATATCGGGCTTCTGAGGTTTGGAAGATGTCGCAGTAGAAGTAAGATCGATTGTTTTCTTTGGTGCCATTTTGAAAATTGTTTAAGTAAGAAAAAAATTTTGAGTGAGAGAGCAGAGTGTTCGCAGAGAGTACAGAGGAGAGAGAAGAGTTTTTGCCAAATGAGGAAGAAAGTAAAAAAAATAAAGTGAATTAAACTTTGTCTTTTATACTCAATTAACCACCTCGGGTAGTGGAGCGGCCATGACGGCTGAGAAAAACTTAACCGTCAGCGTACCTGTCGATTCGCATTAAATGCGACAGAAATAATTGCACAAAGGTCCTTAAAGAATGAAGTAGCATAAAGTAGGGACTAAACTGTAATTAACCATACCTGAGCGGTTTGAGTAAACCGACTTACCTTTTCTTCATTATCGGTTTTGATGAAACTGATATCTCTTAGATTCGTCTTCGGTTTCAGTAGATCAAACCGAGTCTTTTCTTTCACACTCCGGTTTGGATCAAACTGAAGATATTCTTCCTGACTCTTTTGACTGGAGCCTTTATTGATGCGGTTTCAAAGCTGATAGAACCGCAAGCTATTTTTGCCTTTTCTTAATAGAGCCAAAATACTTAACAAAAATTTATTAGAACAAGAAATCAAGACATGAAAAAATTTAAGTTAGTTCCAGCATACCCATTTCTCTTCGTAAATGAAAGAACCTTGAATTTTCGAGCGGTTTGGTGAGGATGTCAGCAATTTGATCATCAGTTCCCACCCTTGCTAAGAATATGTTCTTCTTTTCAACATGATCTTTGAGGAAATGATATCTTATGTCAATGTGCTTTGTCTTTGAATGTTGAACTGGATTGTTAGAGATAGAAATTGCTGCAGTACTATCACAGTAGATAGGGGAGTTCTTTTCAAATACTTCATAGTCTTCCAACTGTTGTTCCATCCAGAGAATTTGAGAGCAACAGCTTCTAGTCGCAATATATTCAGCTTCAGCGGTTGAGACTGAAACCGATGCTTGTTTCTTGCTGGACCATGATACAAGCTGAGATCCAAGGAACTGACATGTACCACTAGTGCTTTTTCTATCAATCTTACATGCTGCAAAGTCAGTATCTGAATAACCTAACAAATCAAATGAAGATTTTTTAGAGTACCAAAGTCCAAGGTTAACAGAGCCACATAAATATCTAATAATACGTTTAACAGCAATAAGATGAGATTCTCTAGGGTCAGCTTGAAATCTAGCACAAACACACACAGTGAACATTATATCTGGCCTACTTCCAGTTAAGTAAAGAAGAGAGCCAATCATACCTCGGTAGAGTGTCTGATTCACTTTCTTACCTTGTTCATCTCGATCCAAACTGCAGGCCTTTTGCATTGGGGTATCTACTGGTTTAGTGGTTTCAAGCCCAAATTTCTTGATCAAATCCTTGGTGTATTTGGCTTGATTTATAAAGATTCCATCATGACATTGCTTTATTTGGAGTCCAAGAAAGAATGTCAACTCTCCCATCATACTCATCTTAAATTTACCTTTCATTAGCCTCTCAAACTTAACACACATAGTTTCATTAGTAGAACCGAAAATAATATCATCAACATATATCTGAAATAATAATGAATGACCTTTGTGTTTAGCAATAAATAAAGTTGTATCAATTTTACCTCGAGAGAAGCCTTGTTCAATAATAAATTTTGATAGAGTGTCATACCATTCTCTTGGTGCTTGTTTGAGTCCATACAGGGCCTTCTTGAGCATGAAGACATGATTAGGTAATTTGTTATCTTCAAAACCTGGCGGTTGGGCTACATAGACTTCTTCTTGTAGTTCACCATTCAGAAATGCACTCTTCACATCCATTTGATATAACTTGAATTTATTGAAGGAGGCATAGGCAAGGAACAATCTAAGTCTGGCTACAGGGGCAAAGGTTTCATCATAGTCAATCCCTTCTTCTTGCCTATAACCTTGAGCAACCAACCTTGCTTTGTTTCTTGTTATAGTACCATTTTCATCCATCTTGTTTCTGTATACCCATTTTGTTCCAATTACAGTGTGATCTCTGGGCCTTGGAACTAGA
The DNA here is from genome assembly GCA_026119855.1 of Campanula takesimana. Classification (NCBI taxonomy): domain Eukaryota; kingdom Viridiplantae; phylum Streptophyta; class Magnoliopsida; order Asterales; family Campanulaceae; genus Campanula; species Campanula takesimana. The sequence goes on from JAOWBW010000056.1 coordinate 1,461,547, forward strand.
GTCTAAACTCTGCATCTTTCAAACTGATTGAGCTCTTCTTGCATTGCAGCTACCCAACTTGGATCACTTAGAGCTTCATCTACCTTCTTCGGTTCCATCTGAGATAACAGTGCGGTTGAGAACAAACTGTGGTTATCTCTATGAGTTAAGCTTCCTCTTGTTTGAACACCAGAACTGATAGGACCTATAACATTGGTTGTTGGATGGCCTTTATGATCATTGATTTTTGGAGGGAGGTCTTCATGAACCACTATTTTTTAAAGATTTTCTAGAGGAGGCTCTTCTTGATAATCATTGAAATCTTCATTGAAGGTGATGTTTGGAACTGGATCAACGGTTTGAATGGGGACAGAAGATAGCAGTTCAGCAGTAACATCATTTGCAGTTTGACTGGATGTGGCTGGAGAACCTGATGGAGCGGTTTGAGTAGGTTGGTCATCAGCTGCTGTATGATTAGGGTAAGATGTACCTGTCTCAAAACCACTAAAATTATCAGCAACATTTGGAGCCATATGTGGCTCAAGAAGATCATGTTCATCAAATGTAACATGGATAGACTCTACAATTTTTAATGAAGTCTTATTGAAACAACGAAAATCTTTAGAGTGTTTTGAATAACTAAAAAAAATACCTTCATCGACCTTAGCATCATATTTACCTCGATGCTCTCTGCCATTGTATAAGATGTAGCATTTGCATCCAAATATCTTAAAAAAGGAATGTTGGGTGATCTACCTCTCCACAACTCATAAGGATTTTTGTTGTGAACTTTGATGATGAGGGAGCGGTTCTGGGTGAAGCATTCGGTATTGACAGCTTCGGCCCAGAAGTACTTGGGACGCTTTGCTTCTGCAATCATGGTCTTCCCGGCTTCAATCAAAGTCCTGTTCTTTCTTTCTACTACTCCATTCTATTGTGGAACCCCAGCGGCAGAGAAATTGTGATCAATTCCATGATCATCACAGTATTGGGCAACACCATTGTTTTAAATTTCAGTTCCATTATCTGAATGCACAGCAACGATGTCATCCAATTTCTGAGTTTGGAGCTGTCTAAATAGAGCGGTTACGATGCCATAAGTATCATCTTTAGAGGCCATCATTTCCACCCATGTATATCTTGAAAAGTCATCAACCACTACCTAGGTATAGCATTTCCTCCTATACTGGCAGTTGGGACAGGTCCAAATAAATCCATGTGAAGCAGTTGTAAGCAGCGGTTCGTTGAAGGTGCGGTTTTGCTTGGAAATGACTGTTTGGGCTGCTTACCCAGCTGGCACGCTTTACATTACTTATCATGGTGATCAGCCACTTTGGGTAGTCCTTTGACAAGACCATCCCTTTGCAGTTTTGCTAAATACTTGAAGTTCAAGTGGCTGAGCCGCTTATGCCATAACCAGTTGCTTTCACTTATATTTTTGGCTACAAAACAGAGGTCAGTAATAGAAACAATATTACTCAAATCTATCATATACACATCACCTGTTCTGTTGCCAGTTAGTAGTGTAACTCTAGAAGTTGAATCTTTAATAAAATAATTTGTTGAGGTGAAGTTGCAGTTCATTCCTTTGTCACAAAACTGAGATATGGAGAGAAGGTTGTGCTTGAGTCCTTCTACTAGTAACACATTTTCAATAGTCACCTTTCCACGTTTGATAGCTCCATATCCTATGGTTTCTCCTTTCTTATTGTTACCAAACACTACTGGGGGGCCTCTCATACTGATGAAATCACAAAGAAGTTTATTATCTCCGGTCATGTGTCGTGAGCAACCACTATCCAAGTACCAAAGATCCTTATTCTTCTTTGCGGTTCCAGCCATAAAGCATAAGATCTGAAAAATAAACATTAAAGATTTTGGTCCCCCTTATTCTTTTGGGTCCTAGGGTTAGCAGCTTTTTGGGACCCACACCTGTTTGACCTTAGGATTTTTACGTCCCTTGGCATTGGGTGTGAACCTTAAAAGACAATGACCAGCGCTATGACCATAATCAACACAAATGACACAATGAATTAAACTGGTTGAAGATTGCGGTTTTATAAACCCTTTACTGACCTTCGGTTTCTAATGTTTAACTGGGTCAGCGGTTTTGGCTTTAACAAAGATTACCTTCTTGAGCTCAACCTTCCTCTTAGGTTCGGCTTTAGGAAATATGATAGGAATTTCCTTAAACTGACTAGGAGTGGTTTCATCACTCAATACTTCCTTGGTTGCCTCAGCCACTGTGGATTTCTCTTTCCACTTTGAATCTTTCCCAATCTAGTTTTTAGGATACTCAAAGAAATAATTTTGCTTCTTAATTTCTTGTTTTGAGCCCTTTCTACCAGCATGATTATCCTTAGGAATTTCTTTGGTTTGTTCAGTTGGTTTCACACCACCTTCGGCACAAAGATAAGCATACTTACACCCATCATCGGTTTTAAACCCCAATCCACTTTTATCCGAAATAGGAATTTGTGAATTTAGGATTTGTTCCACGGTGACACCAGACTTAGTCCATACATCGGTTACTTTTTTAAGGTCATCCCTTTGTACAGTAAGCTCATGGATTTGGGTGAGAAATGCCTCGGCTCTATCCTTCAGATAGCGGTTTTCTTCCTCAATTAATGATATCCCAGCAATTTGGAACTTGAGTTTCTTAATTTCATCCTTGTGGGACTTGCATTCTCTTTGGGAATCTTCAAGTTCCACAGTCATTAGTTTATATGCCCTTTTAAGCACAGTATGTTGTTGACAAATGATATTAGCACGTTCTAATACCTAGTCATCATGGCTTTGGTCTGCTTGAACCTCTGGAATATAGTTTGGTGTTGTAGGAGCTTTGCTTGATCTGGCCTCAGGAGTTCTTGGTGAAACTGACTTCATTTGTTGATTTGGTAGTGGAAGACTTTCATCAATTTCAATTCTTTCTTCAAATCCCATGAGGCAAAGATTAGCCACTTTATCTTCATCATCACTATCATCTGAATCAGATCCCATCCATGTCAGCGGTTGATCCCCTTGGTCAGCTACCATTCCTTTTTTTTTGACAAACTTCTTGTTGAATGGTTTCTTTGCTGGCGCGGCTTCATATCACGGTTTGGGACAACTTGAAGCAAAGTGACCTGGCTATCTGCAGTTATAACAGACCAGGTCATCCCTTTTCTTAGGATCTGCGGTTTTGTTGAATCTGGTTGGAGGGACAAACTTTGCAGGTCCTTTGGGGGATGGAAATTGAGATCTATTGTTCTTCCTGAACTTGGTGTATTTTTTCACATATAACGCAAATTCTTCATCATCCATGTCATCAAAATCAACTTCACTAGAGCATGAAGATTGAGATGCTACACTCTGAGAATAAGAACTTTGAGGAAGAGTGTAGGATTGATGAGACTGCTAATAAGATTGATGAGATTGAGGATATGGTTGATGTGATTGAGAATAGGATTGATGAGACTGCTGGTAATAATCAGGAGGTGCGATTTAAGGATTGTATCTAGGAACATTTTGGCCAGGAGGAGCGGTTTTCAAGTGGAGGTGAGGAGCGGCATGATGATGGTCTGGATTGTAGACAGGAGATGAGGTATTGTTGAATGCAGCTAGAGAGAGGGTCTTAAATCTGCTTTCGGTTTCATGGACCTCTTCAAGCTTGAATTCAAAAACCTTTAACATGGCATACAAGTGTCGAAGATCAAGAGCTTCCAAGTCCTTGTTGTCTTCAATGTTAGTAGTTTTGATTAGCCATTTGCTACCAAGTGCTTGCATGAATCTCATGTTCAAATCTGTATTAGAATAGACATGTCCAAGAGAAAAACAAATATTAGCAATATCTATAAACCTCTCATATCATTGTCTAAGAGATTCCTTAGGATCTTTAACAAAATAGTCAAAGAGCCTTCTCTGTTGATAGAGGCGGTTCTTCTTGGTATCTGAATCTCCTTCCAGAAAGTCAACTATAGCATCCCAGGTAGCCTTTGCGGTTGTGCAGTGAAGCACCTTAGAATGAGTCCTCAAGTCAATAGCTGACACTAGCATGGACATAGCACTTCAATCAAAATCCACATTGTTGCGGTCTGCTTCAGTCCACTCACTTTCCAACTTCCTGATTTCAGCTTCTTCTCATACGGTTCCTGCACGAGGATTAGCTTTCATAGGAACGTATGGTCCATCCTTAACCGCAGTCCACAGTCTACGATCACATGAAATCATGTGTTTCATCATCCTATCTTTCCAAAAGATAAAACTATCTTCATCCAGAATTGGTAAGTGATTCGAATTGGATGTTTGCATCATATGGGTGTTTGTGTTTGCCATTGGATCAGCACCCAAGCGGTTAAGCTTGTAAAAAACAAGTTTTTGATGGATATGCTCTGATACCACTTTTTGGTCCCAAAGGGCAACAAGGGTATAGAACCGCTAGAGGGGGGGGGTGAATAGCGGTCCAAACTTTTTCGCAAAATACCCTTAAAAATCAACTGAGTACTTAACAGTTTGGTCAACTGCGGTTTAAAGCACTTAAACCGAACTGATAAAATGCACAGCGGAGTTTTGCGGTTTTTGCCAAGCTGATAGTTAAAGAGTTGGGCGGTTTGACTTGGGTTGAAAACACTATGATGCAACCGATAGATCAAATTGAAGATTAAAGAAAAGTAAAGATCAAACACACAATTTGAAGAGGTTCGTTCTTGAATGAGCTACGTCCTCTACCTAGATGGTTAGTCTAAGATTTTCTAATAGCTACTAGACATTTATTAATTAGAGGAGATTTTACAAGATGATTCTAAACTCTAATCAAACAATCTAACCTATAAAGCTATGAAAAATCAACCGGTGTATTCGAAGTATATAATCTATGTGATTATATAAATCGGGTGTGTGTGTGGAAAGAAATCAAATGCTCTAAGTATCTAAATGATGGTTTGAGTAAATGAAGAACTTTCTGTGTAAAGACTGAGTATGGAATGGTTGATGGCTTGAAGCTTGATAAAGGAATTCTGGGTTTGCTAAGGAGATGGTTGAAGGATTGAATATCTGGGTTTCAATCTTCAAAGCAAACTTGAATACTTGGGAATAAATCTCTTGAAGCTCAGCAACCTTCATTGTTGAGAAATGAAGGCTATTTATAGGCAGTGCACCCTTGTGACCGTTGGGTAAAGATTTGAATCAAATCTGAAGGGTACAGTGCTGTCGAATTCCCATAGGTTGAGCTGTCATTGTCTTCCTTGATTTTGTCTTGTAGTCCTAGGTAGTTGTAGCACCACTACCTGACATCTGTCCTTTGTTGCAGAAAGTGTTGGGTTTTGAGCAAACATGCACAGCGGAATAAACCCAAAAGCCTAGATCCGATCACGATGATTAAATTAATATGGAGATGAATTTAGAACACTAACCGTGACGGAGCTTTAAAATTCTGAGATCTTCAATCTTTGTTCTTCGCGCTTCTTCGAATCACGAACGTAGGAACGACCGCAAAACTTGGATCACGAACTTTGAAGGAGTTGATGCCAACGCCCTCTATGTTTATCCACACGCGAACTAATTTCAAGAAGGATTCTTGTCCCGGATTGCTAGACCCAATAGAAACTATTTCTATTATGAAGGCTATAGGAAAAATCAATGTTCTTGTTCTTGAGGAAGAAGAAGAACTTATTATTTTGTCTCTTGGAGGCTCTCTAATTGATATGGAATCAATATCTACTGATTAGGTCGTTGTTAGGAGTTTATATACTTATTAGTCCTAAACCTTTTAGGAGAAATTGGTTAAAACCCGTCACAACACGAAATCAGTTATTGGGCCCGAACAGGGCCTGCTCGGCCGAGTCCTTTGAGGTGCTCGGCCGAGCACCTTGCTCCAAAACAATCTGACCTTCTGATGGACACGCTCGGCCGAGTCTTATGAAGTTCTCGGCCGAGCACCACCAGAATCTTGATTTTAGCCTTTTAAATAATTCGTTCTCTTGTGTGTGACCCCATAGGATTATATTAAGTTGGCAATGAGCCCAAACACATTTGTGCTCATAAATCATGAGCGGACTCTAGCAACCCATCATGACTACCCAATTAATATAACTTGTATAAGTTCGTGAATCCTTTATAGAACATATTACAATCTCTTTGTTTCACGATGTCTATTGAACGTAAGCCATGGTCAATGGTCAACTTACAATGTTCAATGCTTTCTCGATCCAGAATGTATTGATAGTACAAATCTTATTTGAGCACGGCCATGCATTTCATCAACACCATTCTTCGAGTGGCCAAAGCTTCACATCTCTCTCTTACGAGGAACAAATCCCTTCTTGATTTATTACCTTTCCCTACATGAATCCGATTACGCCAATCACATTCTTTATAGCTACTCGATTAGGGGTAACGTTTGAATATGTCAAACGTAATGTTCATCAAATGGAAGACTGTGATAATCTCAGGTCTAAAGATTCCAGTAATATAACTATATGAGACTTAATTATGACATTGTGACCATGACATAAATCTCATATGGGTCAGTCCAGTATTTGGTCTCCAACAAATACCCATAAGTTTAATTGTATCCCATACACCATAATCATCATATGATTATCTATTAAACTTATACTAACAATTAATCATAATTATCAGGGACGGGGATTATTATAATAAACATGCAAAGGATATAATAATCAAACATTCAATATCTTTAATATAAATAACATTAATCGTTTTACAAAACGTGCCTAGAGCATACAACACCAAAAATCTCCCACTTGCACTAGGCCTAATTAATGTATCGAATACCCATAGACCTAACATGACCATCATGCTTTGCTTGTGGAAGACCCTTTGTCAATGGGTCGGCAATGTTATCATTAGTCGGTACTCTGCATATATTCACGTCACCTTTGTTAATGATTTCTCGAATGACATGGTAACGCCTAAGTATGTGTTTGGACTTCTGATGGTTTCTTGGTTCCCTTGCTTGGGAAATAGCACCATTATTATCACAATAAAGGTCTATTGGATTAGCAATGCTGGGAACCACCTCTAGTTCAGTGATGAACTTCTTGATCCAAACAGCCTCTTTAGCAGCATCTGATGCAGCAATATACTCAGCTTCAGTTGTAGAGTCTGCGACAGTACTTTGCTTAGAACTCTTCCAGCTAACAGCACCTCCATTAAGCACAAATATAAATCCAGATTGCGATCTAAAATCATCTTTGTCAGTTTGGAAGCTTGCATCTGTGTAACCACTTACTACAAGATCACCTTCCACACCTCCATACACCAAGAACGAATCTTTAGTCCTTCGTAAGTACTTAAGAATCGTCTTGACTGCAATCCAATGATTTTCACCAGGATTTGATTGGTATCTACTCGTCATGCTCAAAGCATATGAGACATCGGGTCTAGTACATATCATGGCATACATGATTGATCCAATTGCAGAAGCATATGGAATCCCAATCATTCTCTCACGCTCATCAGTTGTCTTAGGACACTGATTCTTGCTTAGAGATATGCCATGACCTACTGGAAAATTTCCTCTCTTAGAGTTTTCCATGCGGAATCTCTTAAGAACTTTGTCAATATATGTATCTTGACTTAAACCAATCAATTTCTTGGATCTATCACGATAGATCCTAATGCCAAGGATATAAGCGGCTTCTCCCATATCTTTCATAGAAAAACACTTTCCTAACCAAGTCTTTACAGACTGTAGTGCAGGAATGTCGTTTCCCATGATTAATATGTCATCAACATATAGTACTAGAAATAATACTACGCTCCCACTAATCTTCTTGTAAACACAAGGTTCATCTTCATTTTTGATGAAGCCAAACTCTTTGACCGATTCATCAAATCGAAGATTCCAACTCCTAGAGGCTTGCTTCAATCCATAAATGGATCGCCGCAATTTGCATACTTTGTTAGAATTTTCTGGAATTACAAAACCTTCAGGTTGTGTCATATAAACATCCTCAATTAAGTTCCCGTTAAGGAACGCTGTTTTGACATCCATTTGCCATATCTCATAGTCAAAATATGCGGCTATGGCAAGTAAAATTCTTATAGACTTGATCATTGCTACGGGCGAAAAGGTTTCATCATAGTCGATTCCATGAATCTGCCTATAGCCTTTCGCTACAAGTCTAGCTTTATAAGTATGCACCTTTCCATCCATGTCAGTTTTCTTTTTGAAAACCCACTTGCATCCTATGGTTTTTACACCTTCGGGCGCATCAATCAAGTTCCAAACTTGATTATCATACATGGATTTAATTTCATATTCCATGGCTCCAAGCCATTTTTCTGAATCAGGAGCGGACATCGCTTCTTGGTAGGAAGTAGGTTCGTCATCAACTATGACTTCTACTTCATTGCTATCCGTCATGAGAAATCCATATCTCTCAGGTTCGGATCGTACTCTACCAGTTCTGCGAGGAACTTGAGTATTCTGAACAGGTTCCACAACTCCTTGTGAGGCTTGTTCAGATCCAACAATCAGTTCCATATTATTTTCGGGTTCTCGAACCTCTTCGAGATTAATTTTACTCCCACTAATTTCTTTGGAGAGAAACTCTTTCTCTAAAAAGATACCATGACGGGCAACAAACACTTTGTTTTCCGCGCGGTTGTAAAAGTAATAACCCTTAGTTTCCTTAGGGTAACCAACGAAAATACATTTATCAGATTTAGGTGTGAGTTTGTCAGATATGAGTTTCTTAACAAAAGCTTCACAACCCCAAATCTTCATGAAAGACAAACTAGGTTTTCTTCCAGTCCACATCTCATGTGGAGTCTTTGGAATAGATTTTGTTGGAACATTATTTAGTGTTAGAGTAGCAGTTTCTAGTGCATGTCCCCAAAAGGATAAAGGAAGATCAACTTGACTCATCATGGAGCGGACCATATCCAATAAAGTCCTATTTCTCCGTTCAGACACACCATTCCATTGTGGTGTCCCAGGTGGAGTTAATTGTGAAACAATTCCACAATCTTTAAGATGATTGTCAAAGTCTTGGCTTAAATATTCTCCACCACGATCTGATCGAAGTGCTTTAATAGTTTTGCCAAGTTGATTTTGTACTTCATTTTGAAATATTCTAAATATCTCAAATGATTCACTTTTATGTTTCATTAAGTAGACATAGCCATATCTACTAAAATCATCAGTAAAAGTTATGAAGTATTGATATCCTCCCCTAGCATTGCAACTCATTGGTCCACACACATCAGTATGTATGAGGGCCAATAAGTCATTAGCCCTTTCACTACTCTTAGTAAAAGGTGTCTTAGTCATCTTTCCAAGTAAACAAGACTCACAAGTTTCATATGATTCAAAATCATGTGAATCTAGAAGTCCGTCCCCATGGAGTTTTGAGATACGCTTCTCATTAATATGACCAAGACGGCAATGCCACAAATAAGTATGATTTACATCATTAGGTTTGGATTTCTTATTTACATTATAAACATTCTTATTATTCCCACTTTCAACATCAAGAACATAAAGGTCATTAAATGAACATGCAGTACAATAAAGCATATCACTTAAATAAATAGAAAACTTCTTATTTTCGATAAGAAACTTAAAACCTTCATTATCCAAACAAGAAATTGAAATAATATTTCTACTTAAATCTGCAACGTAATAACAATTGTTCAAAACAAGAATTAATCCGCTAGGTAAAATGACATCATATGTTCCTACGGCTAATGCAGCAACTCTTGCTCCATTCCCCACGCTTAGGTCCACTTCGCCATCTTTAAGTAGCCTTCTATTCCTTAGTCCCTGCACATTTAAACAAATATGAGATCCACATCCAGTATCTAATACCCAGGAGCTAGAAGTAGAAAGTAGAATATCTATAACATAGATACCTGAAGTAGATGCAGTCCCACTGCTTTTCTTCTTCTTTAACTCTTCCTTGTAAACCTTGCAATTGCGTTTCTAGTGTCCAATCTCATTGCAATGGAAACAGATTGCATCCTTTTGGGAAGCAGGTTTAGCCACAATAGCATTGGCAACATTTGCCTTGCCAATCTTAGGTTTGACAACTTTTGCCTTACCCTTTCCTTTGCCTTTTTTGCCCTTTCCTTCCTTTGACACCATGAGCACAGGAGCGGTCTCTTTACCGATTTTCTTTTCTGCCTGCTTAAGCATCCCATGCAATTCAGACATAGTCTTATCCATCCCATGCATATTAAAGTTCATGACGAACTGGTTGTAGCTTTTGGGCAATGAATTAAGAATAAAATCGGTAGCCAACTCAATATCAATTGGATGGCCTAGCCTCTCTAGTTTCTCAAAGTAAGCCTTCATCTTCAAAACATGAGGGCTCACAGACGGTCCATCGCTCATCTTGCATGAGACTAGGGCAGCTATGGTGTCGAACCTCTCTTGCCTTGCTTGTTCTTGAAACATATCTTTCAATGTAGCAGCAAGGTCAAATGCTTCCAAGTGTTCAAGAATCTTCTGAAGCTCTGAACACATGGCCGCAAGCATAAGACAACCCAACTCACGAGAATCATTCACATATTTCTTGTAGGCGTTTCTCTCATCCTTGGTGCATTAGAAGCAGGTTCTTCTTCAGGAACGGGCTCATCAAGAATATAGAGCTTGTCCTCATCCTTTAGAACAATTATAAGGCTACGGATCCAATCCGTGTAGTTAGCTCCATTTTCTTGAAGTTTCTCCTTCTCAAGGATAGATCGCAGTGATAAATTTGTACTTTGAGCCATTATCTACAATTATGCAAACATATAATTAAATATAAGTACCGATTTAATTAAGGATATTAAATTAATAGTATTTCATAAATACTCCCACTAAATTATACAAGCTTTCAAATGCATCCAATGCATCATATAATTTAAATGGGCTAAGATCCATATTTCACTTAACTTTGAGTCGGCTAGGGCACGACTGCTCAAAATAAGTTATTTAGGTAGACAACTCCTTGTCAATCATATCATATATGACTCTTAGATCTTTTATGAGATTTTAGATATCATATATCTAACATGTTTTAATCTCATTTGTGCCTTAGGCCCAAAACTGTTTTGATAGCCTAATTAAGTTAAACCATTTTAAACGTATAGGAATCACTGTTTCTTCATCTTGCTCATAAATGGATAGAATCAATGCACCTACGCTAGGGCGTAACCCACATAAAACTACCCACGTACTCACAAGTGTTTTAATCATGGATTGGCACGGAACTTAAATTTTTAAAGAAGGTTCACAACATATAGCATGGTAAATGTTTATAGTCACATAATATAAACACATAAAGCATCGGTTATTAATTTAATCAATCCAATTAATTAAACTATGATTTCATGTGATTGATTTATGGGGATAATTCTCTAACACATTATTGAGAGCACGATTGTACGGTCGAAACTAAGCCAGAAGGCATCCACAATCCCGTACCAAATTTAGAAACTAGAAGAAACAATTATGTAAGGTCGAAACTATGCCAATAGGCATCCACATTCCCTTACATAAAGTAACTTGATTCTAAATTCTTTTGTCCCTTCAATTTGTTACTTTGACCTTGAAATTTGTTTTCAGGAAACACGGTTTCTCAAACCAGCCATTTGACAAACAAATTCAATCCAAAGCGATTTCAAACAAGACATTTAATTTCAGGAAACACAGTTTCTAAAACCAGCCATCTGAAAAAACAAATTCTGTCCAAAATCATTCTGCTCGGCCGAGTCCTTTAAGGTGCTCGGCCGAGCGCCTTTGTGTTCCAGAAAACCCTCCCTTCTGACGACTCTGCTCGGCCGAGTCTTATAGACTGCTCGGCCGAGCACCAGCATCAGATCAAGATTTTTGAATTTTAATTCTTAAATTGCTTTCCCGATTCATCTAGGATTTGGTGTTCATGATGATCAAATCATCATGTTCATCGAAGCCTTGAATAAACGATTTATTCATGAATCAAAGATTATCAACAAATCAATCAAATTAATTTTTGATAATCTATAAGAACATAATAATCAAATTATTATTGCAATCTTAGATCCCTCATAACGTATTTAAACGGTGCGATTTTATGATTTCAATATATCTCATATACAAACATAAAACTCAGATCACATAAACATCTTGAATCTAAATTCACATAGCATGCTAACACATATAATCCAATTATATAATTAACATGATAATATTAAAATAATCATGACGAACGGGGCTCTGATACCATTGTTGGGTTTTGAGCAAACATGCACAGCGGAATAAACCCAAAAGCCTAGATCCGATCACGATGATTAAATTAATATGGAGATGAATTTAGAACACTAACCGTGACAGAGCTTTAAAATTCTGAGATCTTCAATCTTTGTTCTTCGCGCTTCTTCGAATCACGAACGTAGGAACGACCGCAAAACTTGGATCACGAACTTTGAAGGAGTTGAAGCCAACGCCCTCTATGTTTATCCACACGCGAACGAATTTCAAGAAGGATTCTTGTCCCGAATTGCTAGACCCAATAGAAACTATTTCTATTATGAAGGCTATAGGAAAAATCAATGTTCTTGTTCTTGAGGAAGAAGAAGAACTTATTATTTTGTCTCTTGGAGGCTCTCTAATTGATATGGAATCAATCTCTACTGATTAGGTCGTTGTTAGGAGTTTATATACTTATTAGTCCTAAACCTTTTAGGAGAAATAGGTTAAAACCCGTCACAACACGAAATTAGTTATTGGGCCCGAACAGGGCCTGCTCAGGCGAGTCCTTTGAGGTGCTCGACCGAGCACCTTGCTCCAAAACAATCTGACCTTCTGATGGACACGCTCGGCTGAGTCTTATGAAGTGCTCGGCCGAGCACCACCAGAATCCTGATTTTAGCCTTTTAAATAATTCGTTCTCTTGTGTGTGACCCCATAGGATTATATTAAGTTGGCAATGAGCCCAAACACATTTGTGCTCATAAATCATGAGCGGACTCTAGCAAGCCATCATGACTACCCAATTAATATAACTTGTATAAGTTCGTGAATCCTTTATAGAACATATTACAATCTCTTTGTTTCACGATGTCTATTGAACGTAAGCCATGGTCAATGGTCAACTTACAATGTTCAATGCTTTCTCGATCCAGAATGTATTAATAGTACAAATCTTATTTGAGCACGGCCATGCATTTCATCAACACCATTCTTCGAGTGGCCAAAGCTTCACATCTCTCTCTTACGAGGAACAAATCCCTTCTTGATTTATTACCTTTCCCTACATGAATCCGATTACGCCAATCACATTCTTTATAGCTACTCGATTAGGGGTAACGTTTGAATATGTCAAACGTAATGTTCATCAAGTGGAAGACTATGATAATCTCAGGTCTAAAGATTCCAGTAATATAACTATATAAGACTTAATTATGACATTGTGACCATGACATAAATCTCATATGGGTCAGTCCAGTATTTGGTCTCCAACAAATACCCATAATTTTAATTGTATCCCATACACCATAATCATCATATGATTATCTATTAAACTTATACTAACAATTAATCATAATTATCAGGGACGGGGATTATTATAATAAACATGCAAAGGATATAATAATCAAACATTCAATATCTTTAATATAAATAACATTAATCGTTTTACAAAACGTGCCTAGAGCATACAACACCAACAGAAAGGACTAATGGTAAACAATTCAAATTGCTTGGAGAAGACCGACATTCCTTGCAGTAACTCCAAGTTATCTTAGAGTTATTTTGACATGACATAAAATATTCCTTTACGGTTGAAAAGAGAATATTTGTCTAAAGAATAAATGACTTCTCTTGAATTCTTCATTAATTGATCGGCGGTTCCACCAGGCATAGGAGCGGTTCCGAGGATGAACTTGATGTGCGGTTTCATAAGAAACTGAAGCACGCGGTTACACAATTGTGGTTCCATCAAGTGTCATCAGCGGTTCCAAGAGAGACTTGAAGAATAGTTTCATCAAAACTACAGAATGCGGTTTGATGAAAAATAAGTGACTCCATGCTGGCGGTTCTTAGATAGCCCGAATGTGGTTTTAAGATCTAAACTGCTAATCTAACTGAACTCAATACTCAGCCTAGACAATTAAAAATCTAGAAATGGACTTATCTAAAAATTGAAGTATAACTTCATAACATGCGGTCCCAAAGTCCATAAAAAGATACGTGGCATGGATCAATCAAATTAAGTGGGTGTACTAACAATGAATCCTAACAGAAGGCTATTTAGTCATAGGTTCATTCGAGCTTAGACTCATCAAATAAGTGTTAACGTGTAGTGACTTGTGGAAATAGAGATTTCTCTTTCAGTTATACACGAATGTTTGCTTTGTATGCTTGTAACCAGATTTGGTGTTTTATTTATTTTTGAGAACGGACCATTGAAGGCTGCCTACGTTCGCCTTTTACAAGTAAGGCTAAGGGGCTCAGTTCTTCGTAGTTTATTTCTGATTTAGAAAGGGAATAAAGAAGAGGGAAGTAAAGGGGGAATATTTTTGTTGCTATAAGTTTTGCCTAGACCGCCCTTGCGGGTTTTCGGCCTAGCGAGCGATTTTTTTCCTTTTTTTAAGGAAAGGAGGCCGTTGTAGAAGACCATTGAAGGAAAGTGTCGTTTGCAGGAAAGCACCGTAGTGGTCAGTTGGAGTAGCGTATGAGCTTTCTGATATTGACTGGTTATCTGAACTGTTTGCCATCCAAGAACTGTTTGCCATCCAAGTCTGCCATCCTAACTGCCCCACCGGAGTAGATCTTTTGTACTACATATGGACCAGTCCACGTCGGGGCCCACTTTCCCAAGGGATTGAATTTGTTCGGGAGATGCATTTTGAGTACCAAATCTCCTTCTTTGATGTTCACATGTTTCACTTTCTTGTTAAAGGCTTCCGTTGTCCTCCTTTGATAGGCTCTAATGTGTTCCATAGCTTTAAGTCTCCTCTCGTCTAATGTAGCCAACTGGTCGTAGCGACTATGGAGCCATTCCACCTCATTCACTTGATTCTTGAGCAATTCAAGGATGGTATTTCCAACTCGATGGGGAGTACTGCTTCCATGCCGTATGTAAGGGCGTAAGGAGTCTCGCCGGTGGCAGTGCGTACTGATGTTCTGTAGCCCCAGAGTGCCAAGGGTAGCTTATCGGCCAATCTCTGCTTCTTACAACCATTTTTCTGATAATCTGTTCAATTGTCTTGTTGGCCGCCTCAACTGCTCCATTAGTCTGGGGGTAGTACGGAGAGGACTTCTTTCTTTTGATCTTGAACTCAGCGAGCAACCGTGCTGTCTCTGCTTTGAAGAGACTACCATTATCTGATATGACTAAGTTTAGGACGCCATACCGGCACATGATGTTCTCTTTGATGAACCTTGCTACTTTCTTGGAATTCAACTCCTTGTAAGACTGTGCCTCGACCATTTGGTGAAGTAATCCACAGCTACTAGCACAAATTCATGACCGTTGCTTCCCGCTGGTAAGATATTACCGATGATGTCAATGCCCCATATCATAAATGGCCAAGGATTAGTCATGCTGTAAAGGTCATGCAGAGGGATATGATTCAAGTTGGAGCATATTTGGCATTTGTGGCACTTTCTGACCCATTAGATGCAATCTGTTTCCATAGTGATCCAGTAGTAACCCAGGCGAGTAATCTTCTGTCGGAGCATTCTTGCATTCATATGAGGCCCGCACAAGCCGTTGTTTACTTCTTCCATGATGGTCTTAGCTTTCTTACTTCTGACACACAAGAGCAGAACTCCATAGTAGTGTCTTTTATACAAGGTGTTATTCAACAAGACGAACTGTCCCGCTAGTCTCTTTAGCGCTTGTAGGCTTTTATCTTTAACGTTTCTTTTAAAGGAAGTTTTTCCGTCCTTAAGGAACTTATAAATCTGTGCGTACCATTGATCTTCGACTGCTTATGTTTGGGTCTGGATCTCGTAACAGTATGCGGGGTTTTCTCGGTGACCAACTCGGAAGGGTTTAACAGATTTTCCTTTAGGAATTTCGACTAAGGATGCCAATATAGCGAGCGCGTCGGCGAACCTGTTTCTGTCTCTTGGTAAGTAATAGAAAGTGACCTCTCGGAATCGCCCAATCAACTCATCCATGTAAACTTGGTACAATTGTAAGTAAGGGTCTACAATTTTCCACTTCATCGCCGTCTGATTTATAATCAAAGCTGAATCTCCGTACACTTCTAGTTCCTTCACATTTCACTCTAGAGTTGCCTCTAAACATGCTATGCACGCCTCGTACTCAGCAGCATTGTTGGTGGTTGCGAAGTTGAGCTTTATGGCTATTGGAGTATGTTCGTCCTTAGGGTCGACTAGGAGAAGCCCCACTCCATTTCCTCTTTTATTTGCATCCCCGTCAAAGAATAGCTGCCACTTGTCTATGGTTTCTATTGCAAAGATACCATCGTGAGGAAATTCAGGTTTTGGGCCCCGCTCTTCTGTACTTGGGGAGTTTGCCAATTGATCTGCCATGGCTCTTCCTTTAACAACCTTTCTTGGGACCTAGTGATGTCAAATTCTCCTAGGAACACTGACCATTTAGTGAGCCTCATGGACATCGAGGGCTTGTCAAATAAGTACTTGATTGGATCCATATTTGACACCGACCATATAGGGAGTGACACCATGTAATGCTTGAGTTTGGAGATTACCCATACCAACCCGGTGCATGTTTTCTCTAACGCTGAGTAGTTAAGCTCGCTGCTTTGTAGCTTCCGACTAACGAAGTATATGGCGTTTTTGATCCGTGAGTCCTTTGCTTCTTGTGCAAGCATAGCACCGACGGCCGTATCTGTTATCGTCAAGTATAGAAGTAGTGGCTTTTCCTTATGCGGCGGGCGCAGGATTGGGGTATTCATCAGGTATCTTTTGATCTGCTCAAAGGTTTCTTGACATTCGTGATTCCACTCTACCTCTGCAGTCTTCTTCATTAGTTTGAATATTGGCTCACAAACAGTAGTCAACTGGTTGATAAAGCGGCTAATGTATTGCAGCTGGCCCATGAATGCTTTGACTTTTGTCTCTGTGCGGGGTGGTTTCATATCCAAAATTGCTTGAATCTTTCTCGGATCGGCCTCAATTCCACGTTCGGTGACCATGTATCCTAGAACTTTTCCTCAAACTACCCCAAATTTACACTTGGCCGGATTCAGGCTCAAGGAGTGCTCTCGTAGTCTGTTGAAGAATTTCCTTAGGTCGGTTAGGTGTTGACCGTCGGTCCCCTTGGAATGTATAATCATGTCATCTACATAAACTTCAGTCTCCTTGTGGATCATATCATGAAAGAGGGCGATGACAGCTCGCTGATAAGTATCCCTAGCATTCTTTAGCCCAAATGGCATCACGGTGTAACAGTAGGTCCCCCATGGCGTGGTGAAAGAAGTTTTCTCTTGATCTTCTTCTGCCATCTTGATCTGATTGTACCCTGTGAAACCATCCACGAACGACTTTACTTCATAGTTGGCAGTTGCATCTATTAACATGTCAACGTTATTGTCGAACATGTCAATGTTCGACAATAACGTTGGATACTCGATCACCCTTATGAAACCCACTCTGAGTAGCTTCTCGATTCCCTCTTTCACTTGTAGTGACCATTCTGCCTTGATGCGGCGAAGCTTCTGTTTTACCTGCTTAGTGTCTGGTGCTATCAGAATTCTTTGCTCTACTATGGAGTTGTCCAGCCCCGGCATATCTTTGTAGGACCATGCAAACACGTCGACATATTCTTTGAGTAGCCCAATCAGAGCTTCCCGTTCTTCGCCTTGAAAAAAGCTTCCAATCTGTGTCCCCTTTGGCTCGTCGTCAGCTCCCAGATTCACACATGTTAACACCTCATCGGCAGCTTGGGCTCAGTTTTCCCTTTGATTAATAACTTGTTCTGAGATTTCTTTTATGTATTCGTCATTTAATTTGTCTGTGTCTGCCTCTTTTAATGAATCATTATTAACCATGTGTATATCATTAGGTTGATTAATTAACTTATCATTTATAAGAGTGGCTATGGCGGGATACTCAGAAAGGTCGAGTGCTTCATTTAGTGCAAAAGGAATGATGGTGTTAGCGACCATTTCATAGTCTTCCGACGTGAGATTGTTAGGCTTGGATGATGATTCGAATTCAAAAGTAATGACATCGGACCTAGGCGACCTAGAGGGTGGGGATGATTTTGTGGAACTGGCAGGAGACTCGCTAGGGGAAGTGACAGGGAGAGCGGTAAGTCCAAGCTTCTCGATCATGAAATTTGCCGTTGCCATAGGTCCGCCGTACGTGCACCAGCTCTTTATCTTGCCTATCATAGGTGATACCAATGTCCTTGGGTCGACATTATCGGTCTTGTCTTCGATCATTGCCACTATGTTGATTGAGGATGATGGAGATGTCTTTTCGTGATTCTCGTTTGGAGAGAGAGAAATTGATTTTGTTAAAGACAGAGAGTAATAAGGAAATTCACAATCATTAACAATTTCTAAAGAACAATCTTAGTCAACATCGGGTGCCTCGCCATCTACCACAACAAGCTCGGTCAGATTAGCGAGGTCTTTTTCCTCTTCTGCCCTAGCAAGGGCAGTCCTAGGATCCTCTACTAAACCATCATGTATGATCTCTTGAATGACTAATTTAGACCAAAGCATTCTTCTGTAGCGTGGCTAGTGACTTGATGGTAGACGCATGCTTTATCTGGATTGCTACCCGGACGAGGTTGGTAACCTTCCAATGGCTGGAGCATCCTCATCGCTGATAACCCATAAAACATGGCGTCCATGTCGATTTGCAGTTTCTTAAAGGCGTCGACCATTTCCAATAGGCCTATTTTGTCTATGTCGACCATATTGACACCTCCATCGTTGAGGAGCGAGTTTGCTATGGTGTTCGGACCCTTAGGCTTCTCAATCTTGCCTTCTACTATCAACTTATGTATGACACGCTGATAGGCTAAATCGTACACCTACAAATTAAATCTGGACTAGGTTCTAAAAATATGTAGCTAGGATAAGTCCAGGATCGATCCACGAAGAACGGTTATTTATTTACGTAATTGTCACTTGACAAGATTGAGGGAAATTTATAATTATTAAATCCTAAAAACATAAATTAATCTAAATTAAGATAAAACAATAATTTAAAAGCACTTCAGATTTGATTCCGTCCCCGCCTAATTATTCAATTATCATTGATATTTCTTTTCACTTTTTCACCCTATTCACTTGATCACGAGATCTATTTCAATCTCTGTTTCTTCTTTCAGAATAGTTACTAGCAGTGGCACACTCACTAGAAACCTTAATTAATAAATTAATCTAACTGGCACAGTCTAGATCGCAGAATTAATTGATGAACGATTTAAGAAACTAAGATCAAGAATGCTTTCTATGATTATTTCACACAGATAATCATCTAATATTACCCACTTCACAATTTACCATGGCACATGCATAAATCGTAAAGATGCTACTTGTGAATTTCTACACTAGCACAGTCATAGAAAATTCTAGTAGAGATAAATTAACCAGAGCAATTAGATTGATCAAGTCTAAAAACCCTAGCAATAAATCTAGAATAAACACAAGTAAATTATGAATAGAGATAAAATTACGAAAATAAAAATACCTCAAATTGATAAAAAGAAGTTTAAGAAATCAAACCCAAAGCTTGGATTTTAGTTCCTCATCCAAAGCTTTGAAATCTCCATCGAAGAAAAATAAAAACCTAGATCTAAAATTAATGTTGAAGTCTAGAATGAAAAACAATAAAAGAAACCTAGTTTAAATACCTTGAACAAGTCCTAAACTGAAAAGGAGTTAAAAAGAATTAAAAGAAATAACAAAAATAGGAAAAATAGCTGGAAAATGCGGAGCCACGCGCCTTCCTCTCACTTCCCACCAGATCATGCGCCAACCTCTGCTGATCACGCGCCAGCTTCGCTGAAAGCGCACATGGTAAGCATGTTTTGTCCGCCGCGCGCCAACGCATGACTCGTGCCGGATTCATCCCACTCGTGCTCACGAGTAACCAAGACGTGCAGTACTTTGCCCCTTCCGCACGAAATGGGCCTCCTTGTTGTTGGGCTGGCTGGTCTGGTATTGGGCCAAACGAACTGGGCCGCTTGAGATGAGCTTCAGCTTGTGTTGCTCCCTTGGTGGTCTTGTTCAATGCTTGGGCCATTGTTTTGGGGCTCCCTTCTTTTTATTTCTTCCCATTAAATTCTTCAACCCAATTAATTCATCAAATACTCTTCCGTCCTGCTTGACTTTCTTTCTCATATTTTGGGATCTCTTTTTAACTCATAAGTAAATTATATTCGGGTAAAAATATAAAAACACTAAAATATCCCCGAATTACAATTAAGCCCCACAATTATATTTTTTCCCAAAATACATAAAATCTATTCTAAATACATAAAAAAATCACAATTTAAGTTAATAAAATCCTAGGAATTAAGTGTATAAAATATGTCTCATCAAATTCCCCCACGCTTAGACCTTTACTCGTCCCTGAGTAAAATCCTAACTCCCATATAAACACCGGTATATATAGCGTAGCATGGAGACAAATGATTCCTAGTCTCCTCTAAACCCATCAAACATACATCAACAAATAAAATCGAAGTGTAGAAACTCCGTCTCCTTATAGCTCCTCAAAGAAATAATAAAATGACCTTAGCTCGATACCAACACCATAATAAACGGTATCTAAACTAAATGTCCACTCAAAAGCCAAGGGGAACTAAAAATGTCCTAATTTTCCCCTACGATCTCACACTACAATCTCCCTCATAAAAACAAGTTTTTGTATGATTAGTAATTATGCACAAAACTTACCTCGTAACAAAACACCAACACCCCCTTATATCTCCAGAAAAAAAAATGAGGATTTCTAACCTAATCTCCACTATCCGAACCTCCTACTTCAATAGTGTAAATCCTACCCGAAAACTCCAAACCCCCCTTATGTCTTCTTTTCGGTGGATGTAAGATATTTTATTACTCAATCCTCACCTTTTTCCTAAGTTCCCTTTCGGGTTTTCACTTAGCCTCTCTATTTTTTTATTTTTTTATTTTTTTTTTTTTTTTTTTGAAAAGAAAAACTAACTATCTAGAATGAAAAATGCATACTATACAACTACAAATCCTTCCCCAAAGATTAAACTATACAGTGTCTTCAGTGTGTACAAGTGAATAAAAATAAGGACAGTGTTGTTCAAATATATGTATAGGTCTTAGAATTGCTTAATCCCAATCATGTTTAACACTTAGGATCCCCCAAATTTTAGTAGAACCTCTTTGGTATCTTTAGGCTTCCTAGTTTCCAGGACAGGTGTATCTCAACTCTTCAAACCAAGGCAAACCAGCTTAAGGGCATCAGAAAACAAATCAGCAAGACAAGTGACCAAGTTTCCGATTAAGGACTTAACCAGTATACAATACAAGTCACCGGCAACTCTACAACTAGCAAGGACAAACTGAAGCTTACTAGTAGTCAACTCAAGATATTCTTCATAAGAATATCCCCAGGTTACATCGTTCTAAACCTTTGGTTGAATTTACCGATTACTTATGTACTATCTTACTGTAAGTAGTTAAACTGACTCTGCTATGTTTTTCTGCACCTGTCTGACACCGAGCTACTTTTAGCTCTACTCTGTCTCTTACTTGCTTTTGCAGGAACCCGGTTGAGACAAATGGGTCTTTTCCCATCGGACTTTTACAGGCATGCGTGTACGGCATATCTCTACCATTAATGCTGAAGATTGCGCATTTAATGCTCCTCACCTAACCGACGGGAAATTCAAATTATAACCCTTCTTCTCAAAGACTCAAGTCATTTACTTCTCCTATAAATAGAAGACTCAGAGCATTAAAGAAGGGTAGTGCATTGAAGAGAGTTGAATAGTTTGAAGCATTCATTGAAGCTCAAACATTCTTGTCCAGAAATCATTAGACATGTAATAGGACATACACTTGTGCACTAACTCTCATTCTGTTAGTATTCCCAAACTAGATTATATAAGGAATACATTGATTGAGTTCTTCACACACCCACCTGAGTGAGATAAGTTCCTTTTGGACTTGCCGCTCAAAAACACTTGGTCTGTATTTGTATCACGATCCATTAGTGATCCTTAGAGTTTAGGTATTTGTAACCGGCAAAGCCGTGCTTGTAATAGACTAGGGAAATCTGATAGTGCACTTAACCCAAATCCAAATTTTGACCAAACTTGGTAGAGGATGTAGCAGTATTTACACTGTGAACCTCTCCAAATACTCGTGTCCCTTTGTGTTTGCTTTCTTACTGCTTTGTCATTGCCGGTTGGAACTTTGTTGGGTATGCTTATTACTTAACCCTCTTATTTATGTTAGAATTGATTGATACCATCACCTAAGTTTATTTTAAGCACTTTAGGACCCTATGTAAGAAGATTTATAACTTCAATTTTTAGTTAAGTCCTTCTTATAGACTAGGCTTAGTGGTTAGGGCTTATACTTTGAATTTGAGGTCTCACTTGCAAAAGACTAAGTGTGATACGCATGACCTTCATGCGTAGCACCCATCTGCGCACTCTATGCGCATGGCCTCCATGCGCACGCAGATCTGCCTTAGTCAATTCTTTCATTTCCTGATCTCATATTCTAGAAGCTTGGAAAGCGTCAAGTCAAAGTACGCTTTTTGGAATGAACCAAAGTGCTGATGTGTACATACGACAAAACAATCAAACTCAGCATACACATAGATGGAGATGCGCCTCATGTTTTGAAATTCAAAATGAAGACAGCTGTCATCCTTCCAAAAGAAGTTTGAAGTTTGTCCACTTGCTCTGTCTCCAACGGCTATAAAGGACACCTGCACACCAATCACATTGTGCCAGCTCATCGTCCTTGCTCAGAGCTCCAACGGCTAGTTTTTGAAGCTCCACTATAAATAGCCTTGCTCATCCTCATTTCCAAGATGCTTGAGTTTTTCTTTCTGAAAGAAACTTTGAAGATTTGAAGATTGCTTGCTCATTTCCAGAATTCTCAAGAACAGCCTTCATACCTTCATACCTTACCAAGCCCAGATCCTAAAGCCTTTGTAACACCGGAATCTTGTGCTCTCCATCTTATAGATTTAAAGAGCCCAGATTTTTGACATAGACACACCTCTTAAAGTTCTGATCTCGTCAATCATACTTCTAGAGATACACCGGTTATTGTCTAGGATTTATTCCTTCATAGATTATAGATCTTTGAATTAGTTTGTTCTCAATCGTTGTAACTTGTAACACTATCTCATATTATAAGATCTCCATTAGAAATCCAAGAATAACCATCTTGGTAAAGGACGTAGATCTTTTCTCAATCAAACCTCTCCAAATAGCTTGTCTATTTATTGTGCTTTTCATTCTACATTTAAGCTTTTTTGATATATTGCTTTGTTTGATCTTTGTAGATTGTCTTACACTGTTTGCATGTGTTTGTGTGCTTTCTGCCTTAGTACCATTTTGCGCCACTCTTTAATCTAAACTTAGTGCGTGCGTTTTACACTTCTGCGCATACACCTGCGCATTAGTGATTGCTTAAAGTTTTCCGTTGTGCATTTCACACTCTGTTGCGCGCTATACTTAGCCAATATTTGAGTTGTGCGCATTTGCCATTGATTTGCAAAAGGGTTTGAAAAGAATTTTAAAATGCTATTCACCCCCACCCCCTCTAGCATTTTTCTTACCCTTGTTGCCCCTTTGGGACCAACAAGTGGTATCAGAGCGAACACCTATGTAAAACATTTTTGTTTTTCAAGTTTAACATCCTGGGTGCCGATTCGATATGGCAAACTCAAAACCTTCGGCAACTGCTAACTACACACATGTTCCAGTCTTTGATGAAGATCATTTTGATGTGTGGAAATTCAGCATTCTGACCCATCTCAACTCAATCGATGAAAGGATTCATGACACTGTGATTTATGGACCTTACATCCCAATGAAAGCGAATTCTAATCCACGCACCAACGCTGCTCAACCTTCCATCAAGAAACCAAAGGAAGATTGGACTGAAGAAGAGATGAGAAGAGTTGCAAATGATAGAAAATCAAGAAACATTCTCCTAAGCACTCTAAGCACGGCTATGAAACAACAAGTCATGTATGGCGCTACTACTAATGAATTATGGGATGCTATTGAAGAGCACATCGAAGGAGACACTGTGTGCAAGGAGAATAAGAGATACGAAGTTCAAAAGAGATTCAACAATTTCTCTCAACTCCCCGGTGAATCTTTAAGACAGACTTATGAACGTTATTGTGAAATCATTAATCTCTGTATTTCACTTGGAAAGAAGTTCTCTAATAAAGAATTGAATGTAAATTTTCTCGCTGCTTTTGGATCAAGATACCTCCACAAATCTAGCGCTCTTGAAGATGCTGGAACTTTAGATGTTTGGACTCTAAGAAATAAGTACGCAAATCTCAAAGTTTATGAACTCAAACTTTAGCGTATAAGTGAAACCGAAGGAAAATCAAAGTCCATTGCTATGGTGGCGCAAAGAGAAGAAGCACCTGCGCCAGTACATGTTGAGAAAAGTTCTGACCCCAAAATTTCTACTTCTAAGTTATTGGATATGGATGATGAAGACTTCGCTTTATTTGTGAATAGATTCCAGAAGTTCAGAAAATTCTCAAAACCCAGCTCCTTCAGCAAAGCACAAGGATCTACAAGAAGATCTCCTCCAAAGTTTACAAGGAGCGGTGATTCTAAAAGGAAAGAAGATCTTGTTTGTTTTAATTGCAGGAAACCAGGACATTTTGCATCGATCTGCCCAATTCCCAAGTTCAAGTACATGCAGAAAAAGAGCAGCCACACTCCTAATTTCAATCGACACAAAGGAATGGTTGCTGAGGAAGAATCTCCATCAAGTGAACGCAACACTTGGATTGAAACAGACTCAGAAGAGAGCGATAAAGATTCTGATGATGGGCTCGTGTGCTTGGTGGCAAAGGATGATGAAGTCGATGCTAATGATTCAGATGATGACTACTCCAAAGATGTTCCTGATATGAATGTCTTGAATAAACCTATCAAGAAATCTGCAGGTTTTTAAGAAGTGAAAAAGAAGAAGGGTCCAACCATTAGCGAGCTAGTTGAACAAGGATTTCTTACTCCGGCTCAAACCGATGGTGGATTGTTATTTGCTAGATGTGATCTGAGCGCAAGAAGCAAGCTCAGAAAAGGCAACTACATCAGACCACAAGTTGAACCAATTCCAAAAACCAATCATGATGAGGACATTGAAAAGCAAGAAAAGTTGTTCAAAGAGGCTGAAAAGGTAATCAGTCGATTTGGTGATATGAAGGAAGCTTTAGCACTATTATGTGATGAAATTTCCGAGCTTAAGACCGAGAAATCTCTTCTAAAATCTGAACTCACCCTCCTTAAGGAGCAGATAAAGAGCATGACTCCTATTACTATTAAAAACACCTATCTAACAGAACAGAACTCTATACTTAAAGTTCAAAACGATGAATTAGTTGCTCAAATTACTGATTTTAAAAAGATTACAAATGAGTGGTCCAATTCTTGTGTCACTATGGATAGTATCTTTGAGTCCCAAAAAGCCAGTGGTGATAAAAGCGGCTTGGGATTCACATCAACTAGTGACAACTTTAAGTGTGAGGTCTGTGCTGAAAGAGAAAGTGAATTTACACCTCAGCAAACTCGTGAAATTCCCAAGGAAAAACATTCTGATTCAATGGGTAAAAGACAGGAACCAGTCAAGAGACAAACATTCCATTATGTCTACCCAACGAAACAATTTGGGAAAGCTAAAGAGAAGGAAGTAGCTACAGATGAATCTTCTTCTAGAAAAATAATTCTTGAAACAAGGCGCACTCCTTCTACGAGCAAACATTATGCGCCTAGGAGCCATGCGCCTCCTAGCCCTATGCGCGCTCCTAGAAAAAGCGCACCAAAATTTCTAAAGAAAAATTTTGTTAAGGGAAATTCATCTGACCCAAAGAAGAATGCTATCCCTAAGAAAAGTAAGGAGTTTGTGAAAACTCACGTGATTGGTGGCTTTCATCATTGTTCTATTTGTGATTGTTCTGGACACAAAGCCGTAGAATGCCTTTTGAGATTTACTCCCAATGCCAAAGGACTTAAAAATCCTAAGGTCCAAAGAAGAATGCTATCCCTAAGAAAAGTAAGGAGTTTGTGAAAACTCACGTGATTGGTGGCTTTCATCATTGTTCTATTTGTGATTGTTCTGGACACAAGGCCGTGGAATGCCTTTTGAGATTCACTCCTAATGCCAAAGGACTTAAAAATCCTAAGGTCAAGCAAGAGCGGGTCGTCAAAAGTAGCTAACTCTAGGACCCAAAAAGGAATAAAAGGGACCTGCTTTAATGTCTATATTTCAGGTGGTGAAAAGTCTGTTCAAGATATACAAATACTTGTGATACATGATAGGATACAATCTATTAGTAGAAATATTGGATATTTCGAAATAGAAAGTATTGAGGTAAAGTTCATTTAGAATGAAGTATTTACCACCTATCAAAGATGCAATATCAACTCCACATTTAGATCAATGGCTTGGAGTCATAAAATTTAAAAGGCAATTCATGTATAATAATCAAGTTTGGAACTTGATCATTCTAACCTAAGGTGTTAAAACCAAAGGAGATGAATGACTTTTCTTGGAGAAAAATGTTACATGGGTAGCAATAAACTTATTAGAATTTTTATAGTCACATGTTCATATTTGGAATATGAAATTTGACAAAATGATGTCAAAACAAGCGTTCCTCAACGGGAACTCACTTAAGGATGTATTGGATACAACCTAAAGGTTTTGATAGTCAAGAAAATTCTAAAAGGTATGAAAGTTGCGAAGATTCATTGGATGGATTGAAGCAAGCTTTTGGGAGTTGGAATCTCCGTTTTGATAAGTCATAGAGCTTGGCTTGATCAAGAACGAAGATGAATCTTGTATATACAAGAAAATTAGTGGGAGCATGGTGCTATTCCTTATCTAATATGTGGATGACATATTGCTCATTGGAAAGGACATTCTCACACTTTAATCTGTAAAAATTTGGTTAAGAAAGTGTTTCGCAATGAAGAATATGGATGAAGCATAAGTCATTGGCATTAAGATCTATAGAGATAGATCAAGGAAGCTAAATGGTTTAAAGCCAATGTACATACATTGACAAAGTCATAAGAAGATTTCGCATGGAAAATTCTAAGAGAGGACATTTGTCAGTGTTACATGGAGTTTCTCTAAGCAAGACTCAATGTCCTAAAGACAAAAGATGAGCATAAGAAAAACGAATGATATGCCATTTGCTTCGGCAATTGGATCCATGATGCCATGATAAGTACTAAGGCGGATATATCTAATGCTTGGAGCATGACGAGTAGATATTAATCCGATAACCGGTGAGAGTCATTGGATGGCTGTGAAACAATTCTTAAAGCACTTTAGAAGGACTGAAGAATTGTTTTGATCTATGAAGGGATGGAAGATGATCTCGTCGTATATGGGTACGCGGATGCATGCTTCCAAACCGACAAAGATGATAAAAGATCGCAATTGAGTTTTATAAATAATAGTGAAGCTGTAAGTTGGAATGGTTCCAAGCAGAGTCACTAAATTCTACATACTAAATCTAAGTATATTTCCGCATTGGATGCTGCAAAGGAAGTGGTTTGGATTAAGAAGTTCATTGTGAACTTAAGATGGTTCCTAGTATTGCTAATTCAATAGACCATATTAGTGATAATAGTGGTGCTATTGACCAAGCAAAGGAACCAAGAGCACATCCTAAATCCAAACACATACTTAGGCGTTCTCTTATCGTTCGAGAAATCGTTGATAAGGGAGACGTACATATATGCAAAGTACCTACTAATGATAACGTTACAGACACACTAAACAATGGGACTTCCACAAGCTAAGACATGATGGTCATGTTGGGTCCATGGGTATTGGATACCTAGGGAATTGGGCCTAGGGCAAGTGGGAGATTGTTGGTGTTGGTGCCCTAGGCACATTTGTTAAACGTTGTATAAGTTATCATTTTATTCATAATGATAAAGAGATAATAAGATTATTATTATGGCTCGTGTTTGCTTATAATAATCTCCGTCCCTAGAGCTTGTTAAGCGCTAGTATAAAGGCTAAATGATCATGGGATGATCATGTTAGATTTATGGGTACTTGTTTGGAACAAGGTACTGGACATGACCCGCGATATGAGATTTATGTCATGGTTGATGTCATATATAAATCTCATATTAGTTATGTCATTTGAATCCTTGGACATGAAGTTATTATAGTCTTCCACTTGATGAACATTATGTTTGACATATTCAAACGCTGCCTTAACACGGTAGTTATAAAGGGTATGATTGGCATGATTGGATTCACGTAGGGAAGAATAATAAGCCAAATGGATTTGTCCCTCTTCGGAGAGATGTCAAGCTTGGGCCCCTCGAAGGAATGATGTTGATGAAATGTTTGGCCAAACTCAAATGGATTGATTGGATCAATGTCATTTGGATTATCAACATATTCGGAATCGAGAAAGTATTGAACAATACAAGTTGACTTGTTGACCATGACTTGTGTTCAATGACATCGTGGACAAAGGGATTATGACATGTTCTAAAAAGGAATGCGAACTTGTATCTAGTTATACTATTTGGGTAGGTATAACGGTTTGCTAGAACCTAATCATATCTTATGGTTTCATGTTTGAACCCATTGCCAACTTAGTATAATCCTAGAGGGTCACACACAATAGAACGAATCCTAAATAAGGACTATATTGGAAATTTGGAAAAATTGGATTTTTCTGGGCCTTTGGGCGACCGGCCAAATGGGCTGGGCGACCGCACAAGAAATTGGGCGGCCGCACACCTCAGTTTGGGCGGCCGCACAGTACTGTCGGGGACAGATTCCTAATTTGATTCGGAAAGGAATTTTGGACGGGTTTAGACACAAGTTTCCTATTTGGAATAGGTCTAACTTGTATATAAACATCAAAATTCGGCCAAGAACAGAACCTTAGCTTTTGTGCAAGTCTCCAAAGAGTTTGAGAGAGTTTATTTTGTTCTAAGAAATCCTAGATTGAAGAACAAAATCATACACAAAGAAAATTCCATATAGTTCATATTAATTATGAAAACGTGTTTCATAATTGGGTCTAGCAACCAAGATCAAGTGTTCTTGATATTCGTTCGTGGTGTGGATACCGCTAGAGGGTGAAACTTATCATCTTCAAAGTTCGTGATTATTGCTATGATCGTGATCAAGTTTTCAAGTCTCTATCGAATTCAAGGTTGCAAAATCAAAGGCATCAAGGGTTAGTATTCTAGTATTCATATTGTTGTATTTGACTTAATCATATGAATGGATCTATGGGCTTTGGGTTTCATTAAATTTTAAATGCTTAATTCCGCTGCGCATGTGACTACGAAACCCAACAGTGGTATCAGAGCCCCGTTCATGTTGATTATTTCAATATCTAGATCATGTTATGTGTATATAAATTGTTTATGTGCCTTGCATGATATGAATATTGGAATATGTGATGTTTATGTGTTATGTGATTTTATGTGGTTTATTATTTTGCAACTTTAATCGCACGATTCAATCGCAATAAATAAATTATGGTGGATTCAGAATTGTTGGTTATTAATTTTTGATTGCATCAAAGTTTTAATAATCGGGGAAAAACAATTTTGAGACAAAATTTTCGAACTTAAAATTCTGCACATTCTGATTGAACCGGGCGACCGCACGGAAGATACTGGGCGACCGCACAGGTCTTTTTGGGCGGCCGCACGCCAAGATCAGAATGTCTGATTTTGCTCAAAAATCAGAATTTGGAATTTTCGAGAGGTTCAACAAAACCAGTAACAGAACCAATTCAGACCTGCTGATCTGGAATGGGTTTTGGGTAGTTGGTTTGTGTGTGGATCTTGGGGTTTGATTTTCCTATTTGTTTTAGTCTTGTGATTCTAAGATTGGTTCAAGGTTTGGATGGCTAATCTGCGTTCATCGAGATTGTGTTTCCCAAACTTGATCGCAATCAAAGTTTCAAAGATGAAACGAAGTTAGAATTATGAAGAGTTCATAATTGCTAAAATTGAGAAACAAAGTTCTTGATTCAAAGTTTGGAGATCCATGTGGAATTGTGAATGCAATTGGCCTACGTTCATCGAGACCATCTATTGCTTAGTTTCGGCCACATGGACTACTTTCTTGGTCTCTTGAATTAGTGCGGGATTGTGGTTGCCTTATGGCTTAGTTCGACCGCACTTCTTGTTGTCTTGATTTGGAAATAATAACCGAAGTTGAAATAGTCTCATCCTCATAATTATAGAGAAACTAATGACACATAAATACCATGCTTAAATTAATGGAGATTAATTTAGTGGCTAAACTTGAAGTATAACATGTTTATATTATGTGCTCATAAATGTGTTATATGCTATATGTAATGAACCTTCAAAGAAAGTTTTAAGTCCCTTTTGCCACGCCATGATTAAAACACTTGTTAGTGCATGGGCGATTTTAATGTGGGTTCGCCCTAGCGAGGTGCATTAACTTTATCTATGTATGAGCAAGATGGATGATGTGGGCACGCCCTAGCGAGGCACATCAACCATGCGTTTAAAATGGTTAGACTTAATTGGGCGTCAAAACAGTTTTGGGCCTTAGGCAAAAGATGAGATTAAACATGCTTTCAAAATTGGATCCCTAAGAATCATATGAGATATGATTGACAAGAAATTGTCTACCTAATTAATTTGATTTTGAGCGGTCCGCCTCCGTGGACTCAAAGTTAAATTAAAGTTGGATCTTAGCCCAATTTCAAAAGAATCTCATAAAAGGATCTAAGAGTCATATGATATATGATTGACAGGGTTGTCTACCTAATTAATTTGATTTTGTGTAATCCGCCATAGCGGACTTAAAATTAAATTAAAGTTGGATCTTAGCCCATTTAAATTATATTATACATTGGATGTATAAGAAGGTTATATAATTTAGTGGGAGTATTTTTGGAAAATACATTATTTATCTCTTTAATGAGATTGGTACTTGTAAAATTTTGGAAATTTTGCATTGGTTGTAGATGACAACTAAAATCGTTGCGATTAATCCTTGATAAGGATAATGCTTCAAGAGAATGGTACAAACTTCATGGATTGGATCCTGAGCCTAAGAATCGTTCTAAGGAAAGAAGATGGGTTGTACATTCTTGATGGGCCTATTCCTAAAGAACCTAATGCCGGAGTAGACAATCACAAGAATCATGATTATGATTCTAGGAATGTGAGTTGTCTTATGCTCACGATTATGTGCTCTTAAACTCCAACAAAGTTTGGAACTTGTGGAAGCCTATTAGATAGGCGTGGAGTTGAGTTACATGTTTCAAAGAGCAATCTAAGCAAGAGAGGTATAAAACCATTATTGCATTCACTTCTTGCAAAAGGAGTAAAGGGCAATAAGTGGAACCTCACACGCTTAAGATAATGACTACGTAGAGTATCTTGAGAAACTTGGGAGTCCAATTGGATTGAAGCTAGCCATGGATCTTATTCTTGATTCATTTCCTAAGAGTTATAATCACCTTGTGAGGGACTATAACATGCTTAGAATGAATAAGAATTTCTTCGAGTTGCATTAACATGCTGAAAAACTGCGAAGATGAAGATATTGGAGAATGGTTCTCCAGAGCTCATGGTTCATAAGGAAAAGGGCCAAGTGCCAAAAGAAAGGTAAGACAAGAGTTGTCGAACCTAAAAGAAATAATTATGGTTAAAATAATAACTCTAATTGATGCAATTTGGTAAAAATGGCAATTGGATTGACCATTTAGAATTGTAGTCAAAATTCTGGATGATCAATAAAAGGAATGGTAGTGGGACTACCACTTGGGAATTTTATGTTATAAATTATTCTTTCTAAATTTAATTATTGGGTATTGGATACCAGAATAATTAGTAAAATGAAAGACTACTTATAGTAAAGTTTTATCTACAAACGGTAATGATGCAATGGTTGCAACATTGTTTGTAGAACACTTGTAAAGTGACTTTACTGATGAAGTAGAAAACATTATTTTGTTAAAAGATAATGAAGGATATTAATTTCTTGTTTGGAATAAGAAAAGTGCTTTATTTATTATGATTTACTTTATTGTGTTATCATATAAATAAATCTTATATCCTAAATCTTGAAGAACAAAGTAATAAAGGCTATAACATAAATAATTAAAATTCTTTATGCATTATTGTTTTGATCAAATAAATAAAAGATGCATATCTAAAATTCCATGGGACGGAGTTTTAAGTCATATGATTTGGAATCACATGATTTATGCAAATCTTATTTACTTGGACCAAGACATCCTTTACTATGATTGGTAAAAGGCTAATATCTTAATTGACCTAATACATTTTGATGTGTATGGTGCATTAAGAAGCAATGCTAAAAGAATTTTTTTTATATATACTTGGTAAAACTATTCAAAGACTCTGATTGGATCATGATGACGAATAATTGAACCAAGAATTTGACAGACATCATTAAAGTTGTGAAATGGTTTCACAAATTAACTTCACTAAGAACATCATTTTAAATGATGTGTCTGCATGGAAGTACAATAACCTTATTGGATATGGTTCATTAGATGATAAAGTCAAATTGATCTTCCATTATTAATTTTGGGGTTATGTATTACAAACCGCTGTAACTACACTAATTTGAATTCCATCAAAAGAGGTTAATTGGTGAAAGAAAACTCGGTTTGTCTTTCATAAAGATTTAAGATGGTGAGACCTTTTTGAAAGGAGTTGTCTGGGACACACTCACATTTAAATCTAATAAATATATTTTCATGGGATATCCTAAGGAAACTTGAGGATAATAATTTTACTCATAAGAAACAAATGGTTTGTTAATTATGATGATACTTTTCTAGATAAGTGGTTTATCTCTAAAAGAATCAGTGGGAGTAAAATGTATCTCGAATGGTTCGAGACCTAGAAAATATATTTTAACCTAAGATGGAAGTTGAACAAGTTTTCACAAGGAGTGGTGAAAAGTCTGTTCAAGATATACAAATACTTGCGATACATGATAGGATACAATCTATTAGTAGAAATATTGGATATTTCGAAATAGAAAGTATTGAGGTAAAGTTCATTTAGAATGAAGTATTTACCACCTATCAAAGATGAAATATCAACTCCACATTTAGATCAATGGCTTGGAGTCATAAAATCTAAAAGGCAATTCATGTATAATAATCAAGTTTGGAACTTGATCATTCTAACCTAAGGTGTTAAAACCAAAGGAGATGAATGACTTTTCTTGGAGAAAAATGTTACATGGGTGGCAAGAAACTTATTAGAATTTTTATAGTCACATGTTCATATTTGGAATATGAAATTTGACAAAATGATGCCAAAACAAGCGTTCCTCAACGGGAACTCACTTAAGGATGTATTGGATACAACCTAAAGGTTTTGATAGTCAAGAAAATTCTAAAAGGTATGAAAGTTGCGAAGATTCATTGGATGGATTGAAGCAAGCTTTTGGGAGTTGGAATCTCCGTTTTGATAAGTCATAGAGCTTGGCTTGATCAAGAACGAAGATGAATCTTGTATATACAAGAAAATTAGTGGGAGCATGGTGCTATTCCTTATCTAATATGTGGATGACATATTGCTCATTGGAAACGACATTCCCACACTTTAATCTGTAAAGATTTGGTTAAGAAAGTGTTTCACAATAAAGAATATGGATGAAGCATAAGTCATTGGCATTAAGATCTATAGAGATAGATCAAGGAAGCTAAATGGTTTAAAGCCAATGTACATACATTGACAAAGTCATAAGAAGATTTCGCATGGAAAATTCTAAGAGAGGACATTTGTCAGTGTTACATGGAGTTTCTCTAAGCAAGACTCAATGTCCTAAAGACAAAAGATGAGCATAAGAAAAACGAATGAGATGCCATTTCCTTCGGCAATTGGATCCATGATGCCATGATAAGTACTAAGGCGGATATATCTAATGCTTGGAGCATGACGAGTAGATATTAATCTGATAACCGGTGAGAGTCATTGGATGGCTGTGAAACAATTCTTAAAGCACTTTAGAAGGACTGAAGAATTGTTTTGATCTATGAAGGGATGGAAGATGATCTCGTCGTATATGGGTACGCGGATGCATGCTTCCAAACCGACAAAGATGATAAAAGATCGCAATTGAGTTTTATAAATAATAGTGAAGCTGTAAGTTGGAATGGTTCCAAGCAGAGTCACTAAATTCTACATACTAAATCTAAGTATATTTCCGCATTGGATGCTGCAAAGGAAGTGGTTTGGATTAAGAAGTTCATTGTGAACTTAAGATGGTTCCTAGCATTGCTAATTCAATAGACCATATTAGTGATAATAGTGGTGCTATTGACCAAGCAAAGGAACCAAGAGCACATCCTAAATCCAAACACATACTTAGGCGTTCTCTTATCGTTTGAGAAATCGTTGATAAGGGAGACGTACATATATGCAAAGTACCTACTAATGATAACGTTACAGACACACTAAACAATGGGACTTCCACAAGCTAAGACATGATGGTCATGTTGGGTCCATGGGTATTGGATACCTAGGGAATTGGGCCTAGGGCAAGTGGGAGATTGTTGGTGTTGGTGCCCTAGGCACATTTGTTAAACGTTGTATAAGTTATCATTTTATTCATAATGATAAAGAGATAATAAGATTATTATTATGGCTCGTGTTTGCTTATAATAATCTCCATCCCTAGAGCTTGTTAAGCGCTAGTATAAAGGCTAAATGATCATGGGATGATCATGTTAGATTTATGGGTACTTGTTTGGAACAAGGTACTGGACATGACCCGCGATATGAGATTTATGTCATGGTCGATGTCATATATAAATCTCATATTAGTTATGTCATTTGAATCCTTGGACATGAAGTTATTATAGTCTTCCACTTGATGAACATTATGTTTGACATATTCAAACGCTGCCATAACACGGTAGTTATAAAGGGTATGATTGGCATGATTGGATTCACGTAGGGAAGAATAATAAGCCAAATGGATTTGTCCCTCTTCGGAGAGATGTCAAGCTTGGGCCCCTCGAAGGAATGATGTTGATGAAATGTTTGGCCAAACTCAAATGGATTGATTGGATCAATGTCATTTGGATTATCAACATATTCGGAATCGAGAAAGTATTGAACAATACAAGTTGACTTGTTGACCATGACTTGTGTTCAATGACATCGTGGACAAAGGGATTATGACATGTTCTAAAAAGGAATGCGAACTTGTATCTAGTTATACTATTTGGGTAGGTATGACGGTTTGCTAGAACCTAATCATATCTTATGGTTTCATGTTTGAACCCATTGCCAACTTAGTATAATCCTAGAGGGTCACACACAATAGAACGAATCCTAAATAAGGACTATATTGGAAATTTGGAAAAATTGGATTTTTCTGGGCCTTTGGGCGACCGGCCAAATGGGCTGGGCGACCGCACAAGAAATTGGGCGGCCGCACACCTCAGTTTGGGCGGCCGCACAGTACTGTCGGGGACAGATTCCTAATTTGATTCGGAAAGGAATTTTGGACGGGTTTAGACACAAGTTTCCTATTTGGAATAGGTCTAACTTGTATATAAACATCAAAATTTGGCCAAGAACAGAACCTTAGCTTTTGTGCAAGTCTCCAAAGAGTTTGAGAGAGTTTATTTTGTTCTAAGAAATCCTAGATTGAAGAACAAAATCATACACAAAGAAAATTCCATATAGTTCATATTAATTATGAAAAAGTGTTTCATAATTGGGTCTAGCAACCAAGATCAAGTGTTCTTGATATTCGTTCGTGGTGTGGATACCGCTAGAGGGTGAAACTTATCATCTTCAAAGTTCGTGATTATTGCTATGATCGTGATCAAGTTTTCAAGTCTCTATCGAATTCAAGGTTGCAAAATCAAAGGCATCAAGGGTTAGTATTCTAGTATTCATATTGTTGTATTTGACTTAATCATATGAATGGATCAATGGGCTTTGGGTTTCATTAAATTTTAAATGCTTAATTCCGCTGTGCATGTGACTACGAAACCGAACAGTTTTCAACCTAGCGGGCTACTTTTTTGCGTCTTTTATGGCACACCCTGTCTTTTGCCTAGGCCTCCCTTATAGGTTTTCAACCTAGCGGGCTACTCTTTTGGTGCCTTTTTTTTTTATGAGTGATCCAGCCGACACGATGGGACGGGGACTTAAGATGTCTTTTGGAGAAAACATGCAGGGGCATTTATATCATGAAATAGGAGGAAGCCCCTGCTTGACAGAACATAAGTGTTTAGCTCTTTCCTAAGATGTAGAAAAAAAGACTTGTCGAGACATTTGAAATTTGTCTTGGTTAAAATTATCAAAATGATTGCTTTGATGGACCATGTTCGTTATTAAGTGAAGATTATAACAAGCAATTAGCCTTAACATGTATAAATGTTGTGATCAATTAGGATTAAGATTCGATCAATGGCAAGATCAAAAGGTGTTTATGGGGAATTGGTCCTTGTCTGGTAAATTGGTCATTGATGGGACCATGGGGGAGAGGTTTGGCTACTTTGGGAAAGCCATGGTTTGACCGTTCTTTCTCATGCTGTGACCGGACCCGAAGGTTGCCTACGTTCCCCTCAGTTTGAGGATCTCAGGTCGCCGTTGTTCGGCCATGGGGCCGTCTTTGCCAGGGTTTGTGTCATTTTGTAATGGACTCCTTGGGATGGACCCTCTTTTGGATGAACGGGCCTTCTGAAGTGAGTTCCTTCTTGGTTGTCTTTTGACATGGACTCCCTTTCTTGCTAACCCTTGGGGGTGGACTTTGCGGTGCGCTTTTGAGGCGAACTTCCTTTTCACATGCTTTAATTTCCTTTCCTTCTTTCCACATATTCATCCTCTCCCTCTTCTCATTTTTTTTTTTTTTGGAGAGGGTAAACATTAGCCCCAACTTGCTGTCTTGGGCTTTGGCTCCTTTGTAGCCCCTTGGTGGAACGTCCTTACTTCCGGCTTTGACTATGAAGATCCGGGGAGTCCTTTGTTGCGCACGCGCGATCACGGTTGAATTTGAGCAACAACATCCTTGCTTTTTCATCACCTTGGGGTGCCTTTGATGTGCATCAGGAATTTGTCTCGGGAAGGTGTATCAGGTTGTGTATCGGAAATGTGTATCGGGAATGTGTATGAGGGAAGACTTGCCATTAATGGTTTCTTCATGTCAATTGATCACAACATTTATTCACAGCAAGATTAATTGTTTGCATTTAGCATTTTTCATTTGTGCTTAGGTCCATTCGTCCTTAATGAGTCGTCATTGACTAGTATGCTTAGAAGTCAATTAATCATTTTGGGGACGTAGCAATCAATTGAAAATAAAAAGCAAGGCAATTTCAAGAGTAAATGTATATTGCAAATAATGTCTCAAGTCTAGAGAGAATGAAAATGACTATTTTATTTAGATAACTTTGTACATACATGTCCAAGTCTGGACCTTTGTAAAAATGAAAAGACACAGTCCAAGACGGGCTTTTGGTGAGAATCTAGATCCTACGAGGCTGGAAGACTCATTTTTTTTTTATTTTTTTTTTAGGGATGGGCCCCTATGAAGTGCGATGGTCTGTTTCCTTCTTCCGTTGTTGGAGGGGTTGTCGGCGGCATATTCCATGTCTTCCACAGGGAACTCGGGTTCCATGTCATCGGGAAAAGATGTCGCGAGGCCTCCATTTGGCTTGGCGTTGTAACTACCGGGCTCATCTTTGGTCATCTTCTTTTGGTGATTTCCTTTCAAGGGGCGTAACCTTCGTGCATGGCATTCAGCGAGGGTATGTCCATTTGATGTAGCCGACTTTGGGCTTCCGAAAACACAGGCATTTTCTTGCAATCGGTATTCCAACTTTTCTTCCTCATGTGGACGGTTGCCTCGGACACCAATTCAGATGTGAGCTCCTTGGTCGATGTTTCCGGGGGACAAAACCGCAAATGACTTTAGCATTTTAAACCTTAAGGTGAAATTATAACCATGATTCGAGAAGCATGCTTCATTAGCGGATTATCCTTTTAGGAAAAAAAAATTGATTTCTTATTTTAAGAAAACTTGATCTCGGTTTTTTTTTTTTTGAAAGACACACTTTTGCTTTGGGTGAAAGACTCGCACACATTTTTTTTGGACAAGGCAATAATGACAATAATAATCTTATTAAGAAAACTGTCAATGGATCCAAAATGGTCACCGCATGGCATCAACCGGGGAGTCAAGACTTTAACTAAACCTAACAGGCATCTTAACCGACTTTTCCTAAAGACTTATCACACATCCTAACAATGGACTCTTACTTTTCCTAATGGGAGGTTGATGAAAAGGGTTTTGAAATTTCATCCTCTGTCGCGGCAACCACAACACCATCAATTTCACAAACCGGGGCGTTCAAGCTTTCCTTGCGCGATCAACTTCCAGATGATGCGTTTTAAAGCGATGCAATCGTCGGTATCGTGCCCATGGTAGTTGTGAAAGGCACACCATTCAGTTATGTCGAGACGCCCCTTGGGGTTTGTGGGTTGGTAATTGACAAGAGGCTTTACAAGGCCTTGCCTAACCAATTCCTCAAATACCTTGCTTATGGGCATTCCAAAATCCTCGTACCTTGTAAAACGGGGTCTGGCTTGGCATTTGACTTTTCTTTCATCATCGACTGAAGTGTGCTGGGGACAACAATCCCTGTCTCTCAATGCAAAGGGGTTCTCATTGAGTGTCCTTTCGAACGTAGCTTCCATTTGCTTTCTCTTCCCCAATGGATGGTTGAGAGGATTTTGCGGAGGCGCGGGGCCGTAGGCATACCCGTACCCTTGGTTGCTCGCAGGGGTATGTATCGAAGGCATGTAAGGAGCTTATGGTCCAAAAGGTCTTGGATTGTAAGGATGATACAGGTCACCATGGAATCTTATCGGGAAATCTGGTGGAAATCGGTTAGTGATGCATGGTCGGGTATCCACATATGGTCTAAACAGTGACTGAGCCCCGGTGAATTGGTTGATGGCATTAAACCGAGAAAGGGTATGGTATTGTGAGTATGATGCTTGAGGCGTAACCGGTGTAAATGGCGGTTTGCGGGCCTTTTGAGTGGATCGTGCTTGGGGTTTTATAGGAAGTGTCTCATGGGAGATATTGGATTTGGGATGAGGCGGAGTGAGGAAGATTTGAGTGAGAGGCTCGTTGTGGATGACGGCGTGTTGGGGCGAAGAAATGGAGGTCTCAGTATTTTGGTGAGATGGAGGGGGCATTCTTTGGTTACAATCCGGAGGTCGGGTAGCTTCCACCCTTTCATTGTGGTTGGTCACTTTGGTGAAGGGCCCATCAGTTGTGACATCTCTTTGTCTCATTGACTTATCGAACGAGTTCTGTGTTTCTTTACAGCTCTTCGTGATGACTTCCTCCATAGCCCCGGAAGCTTCTAGAGCTTGGAGCATCTCTCCTTTCGTCAGGCTATCCAGGTTGTCTGCAACGTCGTTTCCCAAACTACCATCCATTGAAGCGGTCTTTCCGAGGTACTAGGTTAGAGAAGTTGCGGTGACCGAGGAACTCTCTAATTCCACACGCACTAGGCGGCGGCATGATTCTCTCTTCCACTTCATCTGAGCATACGGGGAAGAAAAAGAGGTAGTTTAGACTCGGGTACAATTTGGATGAGTGCTTGGGCTAAAGATGCATGTGCTTCCCTTTCGGGAGATTTGACCGGGCCGAAGTTGCCTACGTTCCCCTCACTACGAGGGAGGGGGTCCCACGCGATGAGAGGCTCAGGTCATTGTAGTTCGAGTGGGTTTAGAATCTTAAGAGGGAAAGACGAACATGACGGACTCTTGGAAGATAACGAGGATCCACCCAAGGACTTGACCGACTTCCTAGGGGACAACGCCTAGGGTCTTGATGGGAATCTTAGCGGGAAATCTCAATGGGGACCTAGGGGACAACGCCTAGGGTCTTGACGGGAATCTTAATAGGGACCTAGGGGACAACGCCTAGGGTCTTGACGGGAATCTTAACGGGGACCTAGGGGACAACGCCTAGGGTCTTGATGGGAATCTTAATGGGGACCTGGGGGACAACGCCTAGGGTCTTGATGGGAATCTTAATGGGGACCTATCCAAAGATCGACGGGGGTTACCTGAGGTCTTGGAGGATAACATGGATCCGTCCAAAGACTTAACGGTATGACGCTTATTAGCGAGAGAATGCAATGTGTCAAAGACAAGAAGCAAAGACGGAGCGAATTCATGCAACGCGCAATTAATTAGCTGTTCAGGTTTACTTAAAACGCATTTTTATTCCTAAATGGTTGGAAAAGATTTCTCTTCTTTTTCGCAACTATTCTAAATCCTGGATCAGTGGAGGCCATCACTACGCCTATAGACTCCTCGTTTTTCACCTGTATTGCACGCTCCCAAGGATGGACTGTCCCGGGCGAAGGTCTTATAGGGCACGTGGCTTCCACCGACCAGAAGAACAATTCCTAGGGGTAGTGCGTCGCAAGGTTCCAAATGTGTGGGCCATTATTGTCATGATTAAGCCCCGGTCAAGATCGAGATTTATCCCAAGGCTTCATCGACATTTCCAACATGACCTCATTTTGAATTAGGCCTCTCGATCCTCGACCATGGGCTTAAGGATGACTCAAATGGATCGAACATTAGGGCTTAACGACACGGTGTCACCCTATCCTTAACACATAAACTCCGTTAATTGTGGTCATCATTAACACTCGAGTTAAAGGCGGGTTAGACCAAAAACCAACCAAAGTCACGGTATTTGTGTGTCACGGACATGTGTGGTTGACTCGGCTCGGAAGGGGAGGTGGAATGGACCCGTGCGTGCTCAAAGGGAACAAGAGCGCCAATCGAGCTGCATCTGGCATCCATCCTAGGTTTAAAGGGTTATTGGAACGTGCATGAGGTCAAGTGCGCGTTGTGTGAAGTCATTCTATATTCCCTTTTGAGTCGAAAATAGAAATTTTCAATCCGTTTTTCAATATTATGAACAAGACATGAGCAAGATATGAACAAATATGGACAAGCATGGAATAAGCAATTTATACAAGCAATCAATCAAAGAATATGAACAAGTG
The DNA here is from genome assembly GCA_026119855.1 of Campanula takesimana. Lineage (NCBI taxonomy): Eukaryota > Viridiplantae > Streptophyta > Magnoliopsida > Asterales > Campanulaceae > Campanula > Campanula takesimana. The sequence continues at coordinate 1,502,732 of JAOWBW010000056.1, forward strand.
AGGACCAAAACTTTGTACATGTAACAATTGTGCACAACCAAGAATTTTTGAAAACCAAACATTTTTACAAGAAGAGCAATTCATTTGAAAGCCATTTGTACAAATCAAGTTGTGCACAACAAAAAGAGGGTTTTGAAAACAAAGAAATTTTTCAAGGAGGGTTATGCACAATGAGGCTTTGAAAACCTATTTTATTTTCCCAAAATATTGTGCATAACCAAGCTTTAAGAACCAAGTTTTGGCCAAAGAAAAGGAGGTAATGTGCACAAATAAGACTGTAAATTTGGAACCTGGACAAGCAGAAGCAAAAGGGGTGTTCAAAGTGTTGTTTCCTGCACAAAATGGTTAAATTGCAACATTCTGACCCCCTACCCAAAGTAGCCGTATGGCTAAGACAAGAGGGTTGAGATTTTTTTCAGTTTTTCCAACTTCTGATCACCTAGCCCCAGTTTATTGCATTTTCAGAACAGATCCACCCAAAAAAGTTCAAACAGAAACATGAAACACACAAAAGCATGCACAAGGTCAACTAACGGGGGCGGGAGTTTGACCCACACAAGAATGCCCCCGGATCTTCTAGAAAGAAGTCCGGAAACAAACTTTTCCCTAGCGGAGTCGCCACTGTAAGGATCCCCGCCCCGCGACAAGGTCAACACGTGTCCAAATTCGGGATGGTTCCAAACACAATGGCACAATTTAACGGAGTCGCCACACTTTGTTAATTTTAAACCCAACAAAATGAAAAAGGTTAGAGGCAAAAGGTTCGAAGGTCAGGTTACGGCTTGGGAAGAGTTTTACGTCAGCCAAGCCGCCTCGGTCAAAACCGAGTCTCCCTTGTTAATTAACAAAAGTGCATGTGTGTGTGTGTGTTTTAACGGAAAATCTCTGTTTTGGACTGTTTATCAATTTTTAACTGAAAAATAAGGTTTTATTTGCACAAGAAACAACAGAACAAGGGACAAAAAGGTCATTTTCCCTCTGACCCAAACCATCCATACGGATGGGATGATCTTCCTTGGGATTTTTACAGTTTGTTCAGAAACAGTCCAGTTCCAGGCAGAAACAGAGCATTCTGCTGAAACTGGACTTAAACAATTCTGATTCCAGTTTTATTTCAACACAACAAACTTAAACAAAAATCATTCCTATGCCTAATGATCATCAATTGAACCCCAAAACGAGTATTTAGGTGTGATCAAAGCAATCATTGGAGAAAATCACACAAAGGTGATGAACATGGCCAAATGAGACAAAATGACCATTTGATGATTAAAGATGGAAACTTTATCATCAAGATGACATTTTTATACATTATTAACTTCTTAGGGACCAAATTATTGCATAAAGATTCAATCTTTATGACCCAAAATGGGATTTCAAAGCTAAATCAAAAGGGTAAGATGATAAACACTAAGGTTTTATCATCCCACATGATTATCATTGCCAAATCAAAACAAAATCAACATAAAGATTTGGACTTTCACCACAAGAGTGGATCCTTAAGCCAAATACAACCTTGGGACAACATTATTTGACATAAAGATTTGATCTTTATGACCCCAAAGGGGATTTTGAAGCTGGGTCAATGTTTGGATGATAAAGATTGAAACTTTATCATCCAAATGACCATCCTTGCTACCAATCAACCAAAACATGTGCCTTTTTCATTAAAATAGATCATTAATTTGTTATAAGTAAGAAATTCAACAAACCATGATCATCCTTAGGTTAGAACCACTTTCACACAAAGTGTGAAGGGCACCTTGAATCATCCATGGTTTGGACCATAATGTATAACATATATATATATATATATATATATATAGTGCTTGAAGGACAAGACTTGCAATAAGATTAAGATTAAAGTGCTTGAAGGACAAGACTTGCAATGAAATTAAGTTGCTTGAATGGATAAGACTTGCAAGAATTAAGAGATGAACAACAATAATATGAACAAACAAAAGAGATAAGATGAAGAGAAGGATGGGGGAGAAGGTGGCTTCACCTATGTTTAGTTAGGCCAATCTTCCTTTCTCTTTCACTCTCAAAACACTCTCTGGGGAAATTTTAGCAGAGTAGCACTAACAATAATCATTTCCCCCCCCCCCTGGAATGATCAGCAAGGGGTTTAATTTATAGGGGCTGATAGTGCCCAAAGTAGCCGTACGGCTCATGCTGGCGACCTTCTGGATTTTTCAATCTTTTAATTCCAGAACAGTCCCTGTGTCCATATTTGTCCTAGTGAGGTCTTGGCCTATCAGTTTGTCCCTGAATGGTGCCAAGAATTCCTCTAATTTGGTCATTTCAAATTGGGGTACTTACAACCTCATAAAGCCGACTTGTTGGGACCTTAACCTGGGTTTAACGCAATCTTTATACCATTAGGTCCGTCTGAATCGCAACTAGATCGTTCCAATCTTCCGACGCCATGTCCGACATCGAGTCTATGCAAGAGGCCCATGATCTCAAGACCCGACTAGAAAGGGAAGTAAGTCAAATGGTCGAAGTAGGCGCCACTGCCCTATATACCGACTTCAAGCGGAAAATGGAGGGAGAATTCATGACTCGTTTACAAACCCAAAGGGAGTACTATGAGAAAGAAATCACAATCCTTCACGGTCATATCCAATCTCAAAAGGATTATTATGAAAGTAAGATTCGTACACTTCAAGCATGTCTGCGAACCCAACGAGAATGCTACGACAAAGTGACTTCCGCCAATACTTTCAACAACCAAGCAAAGAGCAAGTGCCCTACTGTTCCCCCTCCCAAAAGAGAGAAGGAGGAAAGACACTATGACAAGCTTGAAGGTATTACTCGAGAGGGTCTCCTTGACATCCTCGTGAAGGAAGGAAAGATCACACCAAGAAATCCTCCTACCACACGAAGGCAACTCCCTCCTTAACATGCTCACTACCTCTTCTGCAAGTTCCATAGAGATACCGTCCATGACACCATCTCTTGTCACCACTTGAAAGATGTGATCCAAGATCTCATTGACAAGAAGGAGATAGAGATACCCGCTATCATCGCCAACTCTCTCCCTTAGAAGCACGAAGAAGACAAAGCCACATGAAAAATTCATAGACTTACCACTTTGAGGCTACAACTATCCTCTCCCTTTCTCCCTAGAAATAGAATAGGTTTTAATTTCCTAGTATGAACTCGAAGAGTCGTTCTGTCGTTCTAGTCCATCTCCCTCCTTCTCTAGTTTGTGTCAACTAAACTATCGAGTCTGTTTTGAATTCAAGATTATTAATAAAAGTCATTCTTATTCCTATACACTTTTCTAAGCTTGTTCTACCTTTTGAATTTCTCTCTAATTCATGAAATGGATCCGCAAACAATAAATGTCATTAATTTAAAACCTTGTAATTGATAATAAAAATGTCTAAACAAGTTTTGAGAAGAAGGCCTAGGGGCTTGTTAGGATTCATTGTTAGTACACCCACCTTAATTTGATTGATCCATGCCACGTGTCTTTTTATGGACTTTAGGACCGCATGTAATGAAGTTCTACTTCAATTTTTAGATAAGTCCATTTCTAGATTTTTGATTGTCTAGGCTGAATATAGTTCGGTTTTATACCTTAGCGGTTTAGTGCTTCAATCCGTCATCTTGAGACCACCAGCATGGAGTCCTTTAGTTTTCATCAAACTGTAGTCTGTATGTTTGATGAAACCGCCCATCAAGATCATCCTTCAAACCGCTCCTATGCTTGATGAAACAGCAGAGCAATTATTGAAGAATTAAAGATATGTCATTTATTCCTTAGACAAACATTCCCTTTTTAACCGTAAAGGGATGTTGTTATGTCTTGTCAAAATAACTCTAAGTTAACTTGGAGTTTCTGCAAGGAATGTCGGTTTGTCTATCAGTTTGAATTGTTTACCGTTAGTTCTTTCTCCAACAAAGGACAAATGTCAGGTAGTGGTGCAACAACTACTTAGGACTACAAGACAAAACCAAGGACAAAAATGACAGCTCAACTAATAGGATTTCGACAGCACTGTACCCTTCAGATTTGATTCAAATCTTTACCCAACGGTCACAAGGGTGCTCTGCCTATAAATAGCCTCCATTATTCAATAATGAAGGTTGCTGAGCTTCAAGAGATTCATTCCCAAGTGTTCAAGTTTGCTTTGAAGATTCAAACCCAGATATTCATATCTTCAAACCATCTCCTTAGCAAACCCAGTTTTCTTCATCAAAGCTTCTAGCCTAACAACCTTTCATACTCAGCCTTTACACCAAAAGACTTCCATTTGCTCAACCATTATTTAGATACTTAGAGCATTTGATTTCTTTTCACACACACACCCGATTTATATGATCACATAGATTATATACTTCGAAAACACCGGTTGCTATTATAGCTTAGGTTAGACTTATTGTTTAGAGTTTAGATTAATCTTGTAAAACCTCCTCTAAATTAATACAAGTCTAGTAGCTATTAAAAAATCCTAGACTAACCATCTAGGTAGAGGACGTAGTTCATTTAAGAACGAACCTCTTCAATTTGTGTGTTTGATCTTTATTTTCTGTCTTGGTATTTATCTTTCTTGTTTGTGGTCTTTTAACTTGTCTCCATATACGAAATGACTTGAAAGATGAATTGTGTTTTCCTTTGAACTTTAAGTTTAACTATTCAGTTACATCATAGTGTTTTCTCAACCTGAGTCAAACCTCCCAACTCTTTAACTAACCTATTTGGCCAAACCGCAAACTCCGCTGTGCATTTTATCAGTTGGGTTCTTGTGCTTTGAACCGCAGTTGGCCAAACTGATAAGTACTCGGTTGATTTTAAGGGTATTTTTGAAAAAGTTTTGGACCGCTATTCACCCCCCCCTCTAGCGGTTCTATACCCTTGTTGCCCTCTGGGACCAACAAGTGGTATCAGAGCATATCCACCAAACTTTTTTTTACAAGCTTAACCGCTTGGGTGCTGATCCAATGGCAAACACAAACACCCATATGATGCAAACGTCCAATTCGAATCTTACCGATTCTGGATGAAGATAGTTTTATCTTTTGGAAAGATAGGATGATGAAACACATGATTTCATGTGATCATAGACTGTGGACCGTGGTTACTGATGGACCATATGTTCCTATGAAAGCTAATCCACGTGCAGGAACCGCAGGAGAAGAAGCTGAAGTTAAGAAGTTAGAAAGTGAATGGACTGATGCAGGCCGCATCAATATGGATTTTGATGGAAGAGCTATGTCCATTCTAGTGTCAGCTATTGACTTGAGGACTCATTCTAAGGTGCTTCACTGCACAACCGCAAAGGCTACCTGAGATGCTATAGTTGACTATCTGGAAGGAGATTCAGATACCAAGAAGAACCGTCTCTATCAACAGAGAAGACTCTTTGACTATTTTGTTAAAGATCCTAAGGAATCTCTTAGACAATGCTATGAGAGGTTTATTGATATTGTTAATGTGTGTTTTTCTCTTGGACATGTCTATTCTAATACAGATTTGAACATGAGATTCATGTAAGCACTTGGAAGCAAATGGCTGATCAAAACTACTAACATTGAAGACAACAAGGACTTGGAAGCTCTTGATCTTTGACACTTGTATGCCATGATGAAGGTTTTTGAATTCAAGCTTGAAGAGGTCCATGAAACCGAAAGCAGATTTAAGACACTCTCTCTAGCTGCATTCAATAATACCTCATCTCCCATCTACAATCCAGACCATCATCAAATCGCTCCTCACCTCCACTTGCAAACCGCTACTCCTGACCAAAATGCTCCTAGATTCAATCCTCAAACTGCACCTCCTGAGTATTACCAGCAGTCTCACCAATCCTATCCTCAATCACATCAACCATATCCTCAACCTTATCAATCTTATCAGCAGTCTCATCAACCTTACACTCCTCCTAAAAGTTCTTATGCTCAGAGTGTAGGATCACAATCCTCAAGTTCTACTCAAGTTGATTTTGATGAAATGGATGATGAAGAATTTGCTTTGTATGTGAAGAAATACACCAAGTTCAGGAAAAACAATAGATCTCAATTTCCATCCAAAAGGCCCAGAAAAGTTTGTCCCTCCAACCAGATTCAACAAAACTGCAGATCCCAAGACAAGGGATGACTTGGTCTGTTATAACTGCAGACAGCCAGGCCATTTTGCTTCAAGTTATCCCAAACCGCGTTATGAAGCCGCGCCAGCAAAGAAACCATTCAACAAGAAGTTCGTGAATAGAAGAGGAATGGTAGCTGACTAAGGAGATCAACCGCTGACATGGATGGGTTCAGACTCAGATGAAAGTGATGATGAAGAAACTGCTAATCTCTGTCTCATGGGATTTGAAGAAAGAATTGAAATTGACGAAAGCCTTACACTGCCAAATCAACAAATGAAGTCGGTTTCACCTAAGACCCCTGAGGCTAGATTAAGCAAAGCTCTTACAACACCAAACTACACTCCTGAGGTTCAAGCAGACCAAAGTCATGATGACCAGGTACTAGAACGTGCTAATATTATATGTCAACAACACACTGTGCTTAAAATGGCATATAAACTAATGGCTGCAGAACTTGAAGAATCCCAACGTGTATATAAATCCCACAAGGAGGAAATTGAAAACCTCAAGCTCCAAATTGCTGGGATATCTACTATTGTGGATGAAAACCGCTATCTGAAGGACAGAACCGAGGTACTTCTCACCCAAATCCATGAGCTTACCGTACAAAGGGATGACCTTCAAAAAGTGACCGATGTATGGACTAAGTCTGGTGTCACCGTGGAACAAATCCTAAATTCACAAATTCCTACTTCGGATAAAAGTGGATTGGGGTTTAAAACCGATGATGGGTGTAAGTGTCCTTGTCTCTGTGCCGAAGGTGGTGTGAAACCTACTGAACAAACCAAAGAAATTCCTAAGGTTAATCATGCCGGTAAAAAGGGCTCAAAAAAAGAAATTAAAAGGCAAAATTATTTCTTTGAGTATCCTAAAAACCAGACTAGGAGAGATTCAAAGTGGAAAGAGAAATCTACAGCGGCTGAGGCAACCAAGGAAGTATTGAGTGATGAAACTGCTCCTAGTCGGTTTAAGGAAATTCCTATCATATTTCCTAAAGCCGCACCTAAGAGGAAGGTTGAGCTCAAGAAGGTAATCTTTGTTAAAGCCAAAACCGCTAACCCAGTAAAACATGAGAAACCGAAGGTCACTAAAGGGTTTGTAAAACCGCAACCAAAACCGGGATTTATTCATTGTGCTATTTGTGCTGATTATGGTCATGGTGCTGGTCATTGTCTTTTAAGGTTCACACCCAATGCCAAGGGACGTAAAAATCCTAAGGTCAAACAAAAAGCTGCTAACCCTAGGACCCAAAAGAATAAGGGGGACCAAAACCTTTCATGTTTATTTTTCAGATCTTATGCTTTATGGCTGGAACCGCAAAGAAGAATAAGGATCTTTGGTACTTGGATAGTGGTTTCTCACGACACATGACCGGAGATAATGAACTTCTTTGTGATTTCATCAGTATGAGAGGCCCCCCAGTAGTGTTTGGAAATAACAAGAAAAGAGAAACAATAGGATATGGGGCAATCAAACATGGAAAGGTGACCATTGAAAATGTGTCACTAGTAGAAGGACTCAAGCACAACCTTCTCTCCATATCTCAGTTTTGTGACAAAGGAATGAACTGCAACTTTACTTCAACTAATTGTTTTATCAAAGATGCAACTTCCGGAGTTACTCTACTGACTGGCAACAGAACAGGTGATGTATATATGATAGATTTGAATAATGTTGTTTCTATTTCTGACCTCTATTTTGTAGCAAAAAATGTTAGTGAAAGCAGCTGGTTATGGCATAAGCGGCTCAGCCACTTGAACTTCAAGTATCTAGCAAAATTGCAAAGGGATGGTCTTGTCAAAGGACTACCCAAAGTGGCTGACCATCATGATAAGAAATGTAAAGCATGCCAGCTTGGTAAGCAGCCCAAACAGTCATTTCCAAGCAAAACCGCTTCTTCAATGAACCGCTGCTTACAACTGCTTCACTTGGATTTATTTGGACCTGTCCCAACTGCCAGTATAGGAGGAAACCGCTATACCTTGGTGGTTGTTGATGACTTTTCAAGATATACATGGGTGGAAATGATGGCCTCACAAGATGATACTTATGGCATCGTAACCGCTCTATTTAGACAGCTCCAAACTCAGAAATTGGATGACATTGTTGCTGTGCGTTCAGATAATAGAACCGAATTTACAAACAATGGTGTTGCCCAATATTGTGATGATCATAGAATTGATCATAACTTCTCTGCTGCTGGGGTTCCACAATAGAATGGAGTTGTAGAAAGAAAGAATAGGACTTTGATTGAAGCCGGAAAGACCATGATTGCAGACGCAAAGCTTCCCAAATACTTCTGGGCCGAAGCTGTCAATACCGCATGTTTCACCCAGAACCGCTCCCTAATCATCAAAGTTCACAACAAGACTCCTTATGAATTGTGGAGAGGCAGATCACCCAACATTGCCTTCTTTAAAATATTTGGATGCAAATGCTACATCTTATACAATGGCAGAGAGCATCGAGGTAAATTTGATGCTAAGGTCGATGAAGGTATTTTTGTTGGTTATTCAAAACACTCTAAAGCTTTTTGTTGTTTCAATAAAACTTCATTAAAAATTTTAGAGTCAGTCCATGTTACATTTGATGAACATGATCTTCTTGAGCCACATATGGCTCCAAATGTTGCTGATGATTTTAGTGGTTTTGAGACAGGTACATCTTACCCTAATAATGCAACCGCAAATGACCAACCTACTCAAACCGCTCTATCAGGTTCTCCAGCCGCTACAAATCAAACTGAAGGTGTTGCTGTAGAAACGCACTCTTCTGATCCTATTCAAACCATTGATCTAGTTCCAAACATCACCTTCAATGAAGATTTCAATGATTATCAAGAAGAGCCTCCTCTAGAAAATCTTCAAGAAATAGTGGTTCATGAAGACCTCCCTCCAGAAATCAATGAGCATAGAGACCATCCAACAACTAATGTTATAGGTCCTATCTGTTCTGGTGTTCAAACAAGAGGAAGCTTAACTCATAAAGATAACCACAGTTTGTTCTCAACCGCACTGTTATCTCAGATGGTACCGAAGAAGGTAGATGAAGCTCTAAGTGATCCAAGTTGGGTAGCTGTAATGCAAGAAGAGCTCAATCAGTTTGAAAGATGCAGAGTTTGGACTCTAGTTCCAAGGCCCAGGGATCACAATGTAATTGGAACAAAATGGGTATACAGAAATAAGATGGATGAAAATGGTACTATAACAAGAAACAAAGCAAGGTTGGTTGCTCAAGGTTATAGGCAAGAAAAAGGGATTGATTATGATGAAACCTTTGCCCATGTAGCCAGACTTAAAGCCATTAGATTGTTCCTGGCCTATGCCTCCTTCAAAAAATTCAAGTTATATCAAATGGATGTGAAGAGTGCATTTCTGAATGGTGAACTACAAGAAGAAGTTTATGTAGCTCAACTGCCAGGATTTGAAGACAACAAATATCCTAATCGTGTCTTCAAGCTCAAGAAGGCCTTGTATGGACTCAAACAAGCTCCAAGAGCATGGTATGACACTCTATCTAAATTTCTTATTGAACAAGGCTTCTCTAGAGGTAAAATTGATACAACCTTATTTATTGCTAAACATAAAGGTCATTCATTATTAGTTCAAATATATGTTGATGATATTATTTTCGGTTCTACTAATGAAACTATGTGTGTTAAGTTTGAGAAGCTTATGAAAGGTAAATTTGAGATGAGTATGATGGGAGAGTTGACATTCTTTCTTGGACTCCAAATCAAGCAAGCAATGTCATAATGGAATCTTTATCAACCAGCCAAATACACCAAAGACTTGATCAAGAAATTTGGGCTTGAAACTGCTAAGCCAGTCGATACCCCAATGCAAAAGGCCTGCAGTTTGGATCGAGATGAACAAGGTAAGAAAGTGAATCATACACTCTACCGAGGTATGATTGGCTCTCTTCTTTACTTAACTGCAAGTAGGCCAGATATAATGTTCAGTGTGTGTGTTTGTGCTAGATTTCAAGCTGACCCTGGAGAATCTCATCTTATAGCTGTTAAACGTATTATTAGATATTTATGTGGCTCTGTTAACCTTGGACTTTGGTACTCCAAATAATCTTCATTTGATTTGTTAGATTATTCAGATGCTGACTTTGCAGCATGTAAGATTGATAGAAAGAGCACTTGTGGTACATGTCAGTTCCTTGGATCTCGGCTTGTATCATGGTCCAGCAAGAAACAAGCATCGGTTTCAGTCTCAACCGCTGAAGCTGAATACATAGCAGCTGGAAACTGTTGCTCTCAAATTCTCTAGATGAAACAGCAGTTGGAAGACTATGTAGTATTTGAAAAGAATTGCCCTATCTACTGTGATAGTACTGCAGCAATTTCTGTCTCTAACAATCCATTTCAACACTCAAAAACCAAGCACATTGACATAAGATATCATTTCCTCAAAGATCATGTTGAAAAGAAGAATATTTTCCTAGCAAAGGTGGGAACCGATGATCAAATTGCTGATATCCTCACCAAACCGCTTGAAAATTCAAGGTTCTTTCATTTACGAGGAGAAATGGGTATGCTGGAACTAACTTAATATATTTCATGCCTATTTATTTCTTAGTCTAATAATATTTGTTAAGTATTTTGGCTCTATTAAGAAAAAGGAAATAGTGTTCGGTTCTATCAAAATTCGAAACCGCTATATAATTTCGGTTGAAGATTCCGGTCAAACCGAAGAGTCAAGAAGAATAATGTCAGTTTGATACAAACCATAAGGAGAAAGCAAACTATCGGTTTAATCTAGTGAAACCGAAGCACATCTGAGAAATATCGGTTTCATAAAAACCGAGAATGAGAAAAGGTAAGTCGGTTTACTCAAACTGCTTAGGTATGATATTGCAATTTAGTCCCTACTTTATGTCACTTCATTCTCTAAGGATCTTTATGCAATTATCTCTGCCGCATTAAATGCAAATCGAAAGGTACACTGACGGTTAAGTTTCCTTCAGCCGTCATGCCCGCTCCACTACCCGAGGTGGTTAATTGAGTATAAAAGACAAATCATTTTTCAATTTAACTTTTTAACTTCTTAGTCTTTTTAGCAAAACCCCTTCTCTCTCCTCTGCTCACACTCTCCACTCTCTGTTCTCACTCAAAATTTTCTTACTTAAACGATTTTTTTATGGCACCAAAGAAATCAATCGATCTTGCTTCTACTTCTACATCTTCCAAACCTTCGAAGCCTGATATGGTATGAATTTCTGAACCCTAACTCAGTTTATTTCATTTGTCCGCCATTGTTGAAGCTTAAAAGCTTGTTCATCTTCCTTTGATCATTTTATGCTTTTTCTTCGAATTTTTGGTTGGCCTGAACTCGCATTGTCATATATATAATGTTTGATTACTTTATTTTGTGATTTGTGTTCAATTCTTGGGCAAAATCGATTTTGGGATATTTGGTGTTCTTGCGCAGTTGTGCAGATTCTGGGTTCATGTGTTGTTATTTGTCTTAGTTTATTTAGAACTTTGTTAGGATCTGCCCTTTGTGGTTATTTTGGTATAATTCTTTCACATTTTGGTTAAGATTTTGTTTTGCATATTCATACTCTGTTCTTCGTGTTCTTCGTGCATTCAAACTCTTTTTCCAAAATTTTCCCTCTTTGATCCGTTTTCTTTTTACTGTTTTCTCATTTTTTGTTTTTACATTTTTACCCTTACTCTCCTTGAATCGCATATTTTCATTGTTAGGATTCCTCGTTATAGTTTGTAAATCTTACTCAAACCGCGGTTTGCTTAAGGTTTCAAACTGCCATTCTTCAAATTATTTCTAACTTAGAATATCTTTCAGGATCCTTCAAACTTTGTACCCGGCTCTAGGATACTAGAAGAGGAAGTTAAACAAGATGCAGTTGGAAGGAAGCTCCTTAAACTGCTGAATGATGCGAAGCTGCTCCCTCTATTTATCATGGACGAACCTCAGTTCGTGACTATCATCTGTGCTGAATTTTTTGAAAATGGGATTTCTACTGATGCAGCTTTGTTGGACGTAAGGGGAGAACAAATCAGATACCTTGAAACAGGTCAGGTGAAGTATGAAGATGCTATCAAGTCCACCGTCTGTGGCAAAGAAGTGATCTTAACCGCTTCCAAAATTGCAGTCCTAGCAGGACTTGAGAATTCTGGTGTTTTGGGGATTAAACCGGAGGTTCTGAGCAATACAACTATGGAGTTAATTGGAGTTAATTCTTTCTCCACCAAGAATTCCTCCAAAAAGGACTTTGGAGAAGTAATGGCTCATTTATGTGAATTAGTTGATTCTGGAGTAATGTGCAAAAATGGGAACCACAATAACTTTACAAGTGAACAGTATGCGTACTGTGTGGCAATTCTTAAAGGGAAGAAACTACACTGGCCCAAGGTTGTGATGAAGGAGATCATCAATGCCCTAAACCGCCTCCATACCGCTAAAGCCGCTGGGAAGTCTAAGATCAGGACCTACTGCAGGCTTCTGACCAAGTTCTTGCATCAAGATGTGGATATCTTCAAATTTAGTTCAGATAACAAAGAATATTGGTTGGATCCAATTGAGAAGTCAGTGTTTGGGTTGTCAAAGCTCGATGTATTCAGAACCGCGTTTGGATGGCGGTATGCACAGGCAGTTTGGAATGAGGATTCATTACCTGAAGCTGAACGTGGTCCATTTCCTGAGGCTCGGCTCAACAAGTCTGAGAAACCGTATGCTGGTGCCATTGCTGATCAGGCCCATGCTACTATGTTAAGAAATAAAGGTCAGACCGCTACTTTGAACAGATTAGGTTTAAGCCATCTTGCCCAGACCGCGGTACAGGCTGAGGGGAGCCTGCGGTTGAGGGGGAGCCTGCAGTTCGGTCTAAACCTGCGGCTCGTCCCAAGGAAACTGCTGCTCCAAGGAAGAGAAAGGGAACCACTCAAATCCCTTCAATTATTACAAAGGCTGACCTATCCAAACCGACCTCTAAACCCTCTTCTTCAACCTCTTTTCCCCCTATCAGACTATCACCTACTCTCTCTAAACCTATCACTTCTAAACCCTCCATCCCAAAACCTCAAATTAAACCTCTCTCCCCATTACATCAGAATGTGGAGAAATCCCTCAACTTTGCAATGGATGCCTCCTCTCTCAAAGCTGCCAAAGGCCAAATCGATTCCAGAACTCATTCCTTCACCTCATCTTTTCATTCCTATCTCCTCTCCTCCTAAACCTCCAACCTCTAAACCGCCCTCTGTTCAGTTCACTGATGAACAGTTGGCTGCCATTTATAATGCCCTTCCAAACCTTAAACCTTCTTTTCAAACCGAGCCTAAGCAGACCGAAGTGTCTGAGGTTGCAGTACAGCCTGAGCAAACCGAAGTATTTGAGGCTGCGGCTATGCCTGAGCAGATTGATGTGTCTGAGGCACTTGGTGAACCTGAGCAAGACATTGAAATCCTTGAGGTTCAACCGCCGAAGAAAAGAGGAAGGTTAGTGAAGAAAAGTGATTTTGTGGAACATTGGCAGTCAAGGCCACCAGGAGCAGTAGACTTCAGTGAGGCTGATTACAAAAGAGATCATTCACCTCATGAAGGCTCATTTGCTAAGGAGCTAAGGAAAAGGGCTGAAATGAGGAAGGCAGGCATTGATCCTATGATGATTGAGGACTCACCTCCAACACTTAAGAGAAAATTGAAGTTTGACTTACCAGAGCACACTCCGTCTCCGGTTCAGTCATCTCCAGTTCAACCAGGATCCAGCCATTCATCTTCAGAATTACCGTATGCTGCAGTGGTTCTACCATCACCAGTTCTCTCAATTGCCCAACCTTCGGTTTCTACATTTTCAGCTCAACCATCTTCTTCGGTTCAACCGCTAGCTTTAACTGAAGTTCAACCGTCAGTTCTATCTACTGCCTCTCCTTCGGCTCAGACAACGGTTTTAATTATCAAACCAAAAACAAAGAAAAGGAAGAGTGCTGCAGAACTGGCTTCCTACTTGAAGCGGTTCAAATCAGAGACTTCAAGGGATAGAAGGGCTGGGGCTCGTGCTCGTGCCGCTGCTAAAGCAGAAGAAAGGTTTCTCAAGTCAGGCCGCCCCAACCCTTATGCAATTTTTCCAAAAGATGATATGGAAGCTGTTGTGGACCAAATCATTCTAGCCGCTGCAGAACAGCTCTTAGCTGAAATAGCCTATCAGGTTATGAATGATCCCACTCTTGCCTCCAGATTCTTTATGTTCTTTAATTGTCTTTGCATTCCCAATCTCTATAGAATATTCATTGTGCCTTCTCCTTCCATCTTTCTCTATGATGACTATATGAGATATGATGTTCCTCCTCCTCAAACCAAAATTATTCCTTATTATTTTTCCCTTCCTTTTGACCCCATAGAATTTGAAACCGCCATTAGGGTGTCTATGGAGATGCACATACTCTCCTGAAAGGCAAATCTAAACTGCATTCTTCTCCTTCCCATCAAACCGATGATACCATCTCTCTTTCTTCCGATGATGAGTCTGTGCCAGACTACACTCCTTCTGATGAACCTCCTCCTTCAGTTTCTTCCCATCCAGTTTTACCACTTCGTGCCTCAACCGTCGATTTGATAGATGCGCTTAGGAACATTCAGTTTCATCAGCAAGCCACCACTTCTTGGTTTGACACTCATCTCCTCACTATTCAGTCTGATCTTGATGCCATTAAGGGGGAGAGAGTGAATGATATTTTTGAGATCAAAAATATGCTGAAAGGAGTTTTGGAAAATCAACTTGCCCTTCAAGACATGGTCAGAACCAACCATGAGATTTATTCCTTAAAGCAGCAGGCAGTTGATACCAGGATGGACTCTATTGAAGGAAAGCTTGACATCTTGGCTCAGCATTCATTTGACAGCTCTGAGCACTTATTGCTTAGAACCGGCAATCTGATCAGACAAACTGCTGCTATTGAATCTAGAATCAATGAACCGACTGTGGTTCGGCTTCGTGCAGCAGATTTGGTTGTTGAAACCGCCCTTGCCTCCGGTTCTAGAAATGCTGCCCAATCCAACAATGCTAATGTTGATCAAGCCGTCCAAGATCAAGCTACAGTTGATGATCAAGCCGCGCAGGCCAACATTGCTGAAAATGCTGAAGAAGTTATTGCTCCTGCTGCCGGTGATGAGATAGACTAGATTGTAATTTCTAAGTCTTTTGTGTTTTCTCTTATAATTCATGTACTTTGTAAGTTTCAAACCTTTATGATTGAATTATAATGAGAATGACTGCATAGCATTCTGTTTCCAAAACTTTGTTTATTCAAACTACTTGTTTGTGAAACAATGCTTGCATTTCTTAAAACCTCATGCACTACATTCATCATGAAAATACTTTTAAGTGCATTGTGTTTTAAACATTCAGTTTAAACATGCATTTCTTTTCTATCTTTTCTTTATTTCCTTTGTTTTTGATAGATTAGAAATTTATGATCTAGCATAGTGTGTGCATTGACTTGGGACATGCAATTTCATGAAATTTATTTCGGACATGTTCTTACCAAGTACAATGTTTTGCTATTATCATAGTGTGGTAATGGCATCAATCAAATAGGGGAGATTGTTAGGATTTATTGTTAGTACACCCACCTATATTTGATTGATCCATGCCACGTGTCTTTTTATGGACTTTAGGACCGCATGTAATGAAGTTCTACTTCAATTTTTAGATAAGTCCATTTCTAGATTTTTGATTGTCTAGGCTGAGTATAGTTCGGTTTTATACCTTAGCGGTTTAGTACTTCAAGCCGTCATCTTGAGACCGCCAGCATGGAGTCCTTTAGTTTTCATCAAACTGCAGTCTGCATGTTTGATGAAACCGCCCATCAAGATCATCCTTCAAACCGCTCCTATGCTTGGTGAAACCGCAGAGCAATTATTGAAGAATTAAAGATATGTCATTTATTCCTTAGACAAACATTCCCTTTTTAACCGTAAAGGGATGTTGTTATGTCTTGTCAAAATAACTTTAAGTTAACTTGGATTTTCTGCATGGAATGTCGGTTTGTCTATCAGTTTGAATTGTTTACCGTTAGTTCTTTCTGCAACAAAGGACAAATGTCAGGTAGTGGTGCAACAACTACTTAGGACTACAAGACAAAACCAAGGACGAAAATGACAGCTCAACCAATGGGATTTCCACAGCACTGTACCCTTCAGATTTGATTCAAATCTTTACCCAACGGTCACAAGGGTGCTCTGCCTATAAATAGCCTCCATTATTCAACAATGAAGGTTGCTGACCTTCAAGAGATTCATTCCCAAGTGTTCAAGTTTGCTTTGAAGATTCAAACCCAGATATTCATATCTTCAAACCATCTCCTTAGCAAACCCAGTTTTCTTCATCAAAACTTCTAGCCTAACAACCTTTCATACTCAGCCTTTACACCAAAAGACTTCCATTTGCTCAACCATCATTTAGATACTTAGAGCATTTGATTTCTTTTCACACACACACCCAATTTGTATGATCACATAGATTATATACTTCGAAAACATCGGTTGTTATTATAGCTTAGGTTAGACTTATTGTTTAGAGTTTAGATTAATCTTGTAAAACCTCCTCTAAATTAATACAAGTCTAGTAGCTATTAGAAAATCCTAGACTAACCATCTAGGTAGAGGACGTAGTTCATTTAAGAACGAACCTCTTCAATTTGTGTGTTTGATATTTATTTTCTGTCTTGGTATTTATCTTTCTTGTTTGTGGTCTTTTAACTTATCTCCATATACGAAATGACTTGAAAGATGAATTGTGTTTTCCTTTGAACTTTAAGTTTAACTATTCAGTTGCATCATAGTGTTTTCTCAACCTGAGTCAAACCTCCCAACTCTTTAACTAACCTATTTGGCCAAACCGCAAACTCCGCTGTGCATTTTATCAGTTGGGTTCTTGTGCTTTGAACCGCAGTTGGCCAAACTGATAAGTACTCGGTTGATTTTAAGGGTATTTTTGAAAAAGTTTTGGACCGCTATTCACCCCCCCTCTAGCGGTTCTATACCCTTGTTGCCCTCTGGGACCAACAGGGCTACACATTACTATCACCGTCCTCATGTTAGTAGTCGAAGGACGACAATAGAAGATAGCCGAAGGCATTATCATTCCCAAACAAAAGTGGGGCTGCTCAATTTAAGCTTTGAGAGTAAAAAAAAAAAAAAAAAAAAAAAAAAAACTCTCAAGCTTTCATAACCCCACAAAGAAGTAATTTCAACCACACATAATGAAGTGAAAAAGGAGGCCTCTCATCTCCTCCTACAACGAAGATCAAATCCAAATGAAGAAAAAGTGAGACTCCTAACTTGAAGACCGTCTCCATCATCCGTAGATATCACTCATGAAGAAATCCGAAGGGCGCACTAATGATTAGGCTTTCTCCTCAAAACTTGTCAAGACATTTCTAGATGATTCACTTGCAAAAATGAATTGAACAAACACTTAAGACATAAAAAATAAATACTAGGGTCCATTAAAGGTAGAACTATCTTTCTTGTACTTTGAGCCAAGTAGCGTTCACTGTTGAGTCTAGGGGCTTCCTCTCTCATACACTTCTCTTTGAAATCCAAGCATCAAGGCTAGGGGCTTTTTATTCTTTCCGTCCCCTTCCAATTCCTGTTCAAGATATACGAACTCGTCAAAGTAAATTCGCACTAGGGGCTATCCTCTTTGCCTCTAACTCTCATTACAAAATGTATTATCCTCACCGAGTCAATGCTTGGAACAACTTCCCAAAAGCCAAGTTGATAGCTAAAATGCCTAATACATCCAAATCCAAAAATCTTGCATGTCTCTCCCCCAATAAGAGATAAAACTACTCTCCTCTCTGAGTCATCTTCGAGTACATACTTTGTCAAAAAAAAATTGAAAAGATACGCAAAAGAGATGCCCGCTAGATTGAAAACCCGAAAGGGCGGTCTAGGCAAAAATCAGGGTGCGTCACAAAAAAATAAATAAAAAGAGGTGCAAAAGAGATGCCCGCTAGATTGAAAACTCGAAAGGGCGGTCTAGGCAAAAATCAGGGTGCGTCACAAAAAAAAAAAAAAAATATAGGGGGAACATTCTTCAAATCATCTCTTCTTCAACCTCCCTCAAATCAATCAAGCGGGAGAGCACTCTTCTTCAAATCAAACAGCCTCATAAGCCTGCTCACGAAGTCATCTACAACATGCAAGATTCTTGGGGCTTGACTTAGACCAAAGCATGAGATAAACTTGGGGGAATAGATAATGTTTCTCATCACCTTCACCAAAGACTTTCGGATATGGGATTCTAGAGTGATTCAAAAGTACACTCGGCCTACTTAGAGCTTGCACCTTGATCAATATCAATGGTTGTCGAACAAATAGTTGTCTCCCTTGACACGACATGACTAAAGGAATGATCTGGACGGATCATCTCGAGACAACCATCAAGGAAACTCCGCGGCATATCATCTCTGCAGAAAACCTAATTAGGTCCCAACTTGTCAAACACTTATCCCCGCACACACACACGAATCAACACATACAGTTCATCACCAATAAACATCCCATCGTGAATCCATGCTATTCACACTACTTACACCAAGGTTGACCGATCGGGCATGCACATAAATTTGTCACCGCCGCATGAGTCTAATCCAAAGATAAAATTGAAGCTAAATTGCTTGCTAGAATAGGTTCTACTTGTTGAATGAACATGTGCACAGAAACCAATCCGTGCTCAAAAAGAAAAAGATAAATTCAGCAGCGATCAAATGATCCCCATAGAATTCAGAGTTTCAGTATCCAGTACTTTCAATGTAGGTGCATTGATCGAGGATAATATTCAGTACTTTTAATCAGCTCCATGAACTGATTGATTGAGGATATTCTGAACACTCAAACATCAACTTCAGCAAAGTCTGGAACCACCATCAAGATTCTGCATCTAGTACTTTCAATGTAGGTGCATTGATCGAGGATAATATTCAGTACTTTCAATCATCTCCATGAACTGATTGATCGAGGATATTCAGAAATCTACAAATCAACAACAAGAACAAGATATTCTATATCCAGTACTTTCAAGGTAGGTGCATTGATCGAGGATAATATTCAGTACTTTCAATCAGCTCCACGAACTGATTGATCGAGGATATTCAGAAATCTACATCAAACCGTCCAGTACTTTCAATGATGAATTGATCGAGGACATGTTCAATACTTTCAATTAGCTCCATGAACTGATTGATCGAGGACATTTAGGGATTTAGTACTTTCAATGTAGGTGCATTGATTGAGGATAATATTCAGTACTTTCAATGTAGGAGGATTGATCAAGGATATTCCCCAACAACTTCAACACCGTCAATCGC
Organism: Campanula takesimana; assembly: GCA_026119855.1. Taxonomy (NCBI): domain Eukaryota; kingdom Viridiplantae; phylum Streptophyta; class Magnoliopsida; order Asterales; family Campanulaceae; genus Campanula; species Campanula takesimana. The sequence continues at coordinate 1,522,174 of JAOWBW010000056.1, forward strand.
GACGCTCTATCAACAGCCGAGGGTATCTTCAGAATTGGGTCAAGGAAATTGATTCCTCAGTATGGGTTACTCTCTAAGCTCTAAACTTTACTTACCGCAAGTATTGCTTTCAAAAAAAGGATTTTCAAAATACCTCAAACGACATTATTTGCGTGATTTTCGGAGCCGAACTACGTTTGGCCTGATTTTCTTCCAAGGAATACGTAGGTAGCTTTATAGCACGACCATACCCAAAGTTATAAATGGTGTCTTTTCTATCGACGACATTACTTCTTTCATAAGTATCGTCGCCAAGGGGCTCTGTAGACACCCCATTTTGAACTCAAATTTATGATTACACTACTCTTGTGTCTCACCTTCGTGTTTTGATGAAAACTCGATAGTTTTGACATGTTTCGTTAAGTTTCTGACTGACTCCATTAGTTAGGTGCTAACCTAAACAAAGAAACTATAGACAATGATAAAATAGTAATGTTGCACTGGATGCCTCGTACGAGACATCAATGTCTCGTACGAGACATCTCCTTTGTCTGCGAGTCTGATTCACTTTCCTTCTCCATCCCGATCTCTTTCTTGGCCAACACTCTCCTAAACCAGGGAATATCTAATAGGAGACTTCCTGGAGGTTTCCTACTGATTTCCTTACCTAATTAAACATCTCCACCTCCTTGGCTTGGTCCCTAAGCAATCTAAACCTATAAATAAAGAGTCTTTTAACCCTAGACTCTCCTAATGCTAGTTAATGGTTCCTAGTCATCCAAAAAAAGGTTAACAACTCTCCAATCAATCTCTCTCAAGAATCCCGTTTTTCCTCTCCCCTCATACCAAAACACCACCAAAAACTCATTTTTTCAAGCCAAAGTCATCACAAAACTCTTGGATCTTCAAGGCCTTAGTCAAGGCCATCAATCGGAATCTCAAGTACGCTTTAGGTAAACTCCTACGCTTTTAATCTCTACTTCTCATCTCTTTCTTTGTTTTAGAGTAGTGTAATCTGTTGGTCCCAGATGGCAACAAGGGTATAGAACCGCTAGAGGGGGGTGAATAGCGGTCCAAACTTTTTCGTAAAATACCCTTAAAAATCAATCGAGTACTTATCAGTTTGGTCAACTGTGGTTTAAAGCACTTAAACCGAACTGATAAAATGCACAGCGGAGTTTTGCGGTTTTTGCCAAACTGATAGTTAAAGAGTTGGGCGGTTTAACTCGGGTTGAAAACACTATGCTGCAACCGATAGATCAAATTGAAGATCAAAGAAAAACATAATTCACTTTTCAAGTCATTGCGTATATGGATTCAAGTTAAAGACCACAAACATAAAAGTAAATGACAAGACAGAAAAGTAAAGATCAAACACACAATTTGAAGAGGTTCGTTCTTGAATGAACTACGTCCTCTACCTAGATGGTTAGTCTAGAATTTTCTAATAGCTACTAGACTTGTATTAATTAAAGGAGATTTTACAAGATGATTCTAAACTCTAATCAAACAATCTAACCTATAAAGCTATGAAAAATCAACCGGTGTATTCGAAGTATATAATCGATATGATATATAAATCGAGTGTGTGTGTGTGGAAAGAAATTAAATGCTCTAAGTATCTAAATGATGGTTTGAACAAATGAAGAACTTTCGGTGTAAAGGCTGAGTATGGAATGGTTGATGGCTTGAAGCTTGATGAAGGAATTTTGGGTTTGCTAAGGAGATGGTTTGAAGGTTTGAATATATGGGTTTCAATCTTCAAAGCAAACTTGAATACTTGGGAATAAATCTCTTGAAGCTCAGTAACTTTCATTGTTGAGAAATGAAGGCTATTTATACGCAGTGCACCCTTGTGACCGTTGGGTAAAGATTTGAATCAAATCTAAAGGGTACAGTGCTGTTGAATTCCCATTGGTTGAGCTGTCATTTTCATCCTTGTTTTTGTCTTGTAGTCCTAGGTAGATGTAGAACCACTAACTAACAACTGTCCTTTGTTGCAGAAAGGACTAACGGTAAACAATTCAAACTTGTAGACAAACCGACATTCCTTGCAGAAACTCCAAGTTAACTTAGAGTTATTTTGACCAGACATAATACATTCCTTTTATGGTTGTAAAGGGAATATTTGTCTAAGGAATAAATGACTTCTCTTGAATTCTTCATTAACTGATCGGCGGTTCCACCAAGCATAGGAGCGGTTCTGAGGATGAACTTGATGTGCGGTTTCATAAGAAACTAAAGCACGCGGTTACATGATTGCAGTTCCATCAAGTGTCATCAGCGGTTCCAAGAGAGACTTGAGGAGCAGTTTCATCAAAACTACAGAACGTGGTTTGATAAAAAAACAAGCAACTCCATGCTGGCGGTTTTTTGATAGCCCGAATGCGGTTTTAAGATCTTAACCGCTAAGGGTAAACAGAACTCAATACTCAGCCTAGACAAATAAAAATCTAGAAATGGACTTGTCTAAAAATTGAAGTATAACTTCATTACATGCGGTCCTAAAGTCCATAAAAAGATACGTGGCATGGATCAATCAAATTAAGTGGGTGTACTAACAATGAATCCTAACAATCTCCCCCTATTTGATTGATGCCATTACCACACTATGATAATAGAAAAACATTGTACTTGGTGAAAACATGTCCGAAATAAATTTCATGAAATTGCATGTCCCAAGTCAATGCACACATTATGCTAGATCATAGATTTCTAATCTATCAAAAAAACAAAGGAAAAGAAAAAAAAAAAGATAGATAAGAAATTCATTCAGATGCATATAAAGTGATATGATTTAAAAAAAAAAAAGATATGCATGTTTGAACTGAATGTTTAAAACAAAATGCACTTAAAAATATTTTCATGATGAATAGAGTGCATTTAGTTTTAAAAATGCAAGCATTGTTTCGCAAACAAGCAGTTTGAATAAACAAAGTTTTTGGAGACTGAAATGCAATGCATCTATTCTCATTATAATTCAATAATAAAAGTTTGAAACTTAGAGAGTAGGAATTATAAGAGAGAACAAAAAAGACAAAGATAAAAAATCTAGTCTACTTCATCAGCGGCGGCAGGAGCTCTAACTTCTTCAGCATTATCTGCAATATTGGCCTGCGCGGCTTAAGCATCAACAGCAGCTTGATCTTGAGCGGCTTGATCATCCATGGAAGCATTTTCGGTTGAAGCAACATTCCTTGAACCGGAGGGAAGGGTGGTTTCAAACACAAAGTCTGCTGCATGAAGCTGAACCTCAGTCGGTTCATTGATTCTATGTTCAATAGCAGCGGTTTGCTTGACCAACTTGCCAGTTCTGTGCAGTATGAGATCAGAGCTGTCAAAGATATGCTTGGCCAAAATATCAAGCTTTTCTTCAATGGAGTCCATTCTGGTATCAACTGCTTGCTGCTTTAAGGAATAAAGTTCATGGTTTGTTCTGACCATGTCTTGAAGAGTCAGTTGATTACTCAAAATTCTCTTAAGCATTTCTTTCAACTCAAAATTCTCAGATATTCTCTCCCCCTTAATGGCATCAAGATCGGATTGGATTGTGAGGAGGTGAGAATCAAACCAACTGGCTGAGGTTTGCTGATGAAACTGAAGATTTCTAACTGCATCTAACAAATCAGCGGTTGAAGGACGAGGGGGTAAGATGGGATAAAAAGGAATTGAAGGTTGAGGTTCATCAGATGGAGTATAGTCTGGCATAGACTCATCATCATCATCATCAGAGATGGAGATGGCATCATCAGATTGATGGGGAGGGGAGGAATGCTGTTTTACCTTGCCTTTCAAAAGAATATATGCCTCATCTAATGATTGACCCATAGACACCCTAAGTGCGGTTTCAAATTATATGGGGTCAAAGGGAAGGGAAAAAGAATAGGGGACAAGTTCAGTTTGAAGAGGAGGAGGAGGAGGAACAGGATATCTCATGAAATCATCATAAAGAAAAATGGAAGGTGAAGGAACAAGGAAGATTCTATAAAGGGTGGGAATGCAATGACAGTTAAAGTATAGAAAGAATTGGGAGGCAAGAGAAGGATCCATGAGAACCTGATAGGCGATTTCAGTAATGATCTGTTCTGCAACAAAGAGAATGATTTGATCAACAACTGCTTCCATTTCATCCTTAGGAAAAATTGCATAAGGATTGGGGCGGCCTGACTTGAGAAACCGCTCTTCGGCTTTAGCAGCGGCACAAGCACGAGCCCCATCCCTTCTGTCCCTTAAAGTTTCAGTTTTGAACCGCTTCAAATAGGAAGCCAGTTTTGTAGAAATTTTCCTTTTTCTTGTCTTTGGTTTTATGACTGAAACCGACGGCGGAACAGATGGAGAAACTGAAGACTGAGCCATCGGTTGAACCGAAGTTGAAGCAAATGGTAGAACCGGAGAAGGAGTTCTTTCAAGAGAGCCAACGTCCAGTTTCCTCTGAATTGAAGGAGGAGCGGTTTCAACCATCATCGGTTCTACTTCAGATAAAATGGCAGCGGCTTGATCAGGCAAGTGCCTTGAAAAATTACCTTCAACAGGTGAATGGTCTTTCTTTCCGAAGGCATTGCTGAAGTCGGTTTCACCTGCATGCCTTGTCTGCCAGTGGATCTCATAATCACTCTTCTTTATCAATCTTCTCCTCTTCCTTGGTTGAACCTCAAGAATTTCAACATCTTGCTCACGTTCTTCTAGTTCTAGAATTGCCTCAGACATGTCAGTCTGCTCAGGCACAACTGCAGCCTCAGACACTGCGGTCTGCTCAGACTGAACCGCAGCCTCAGACACTTCAGTCTGTTCAGCCTCGGTTTGAGTAGAAGGTTTAAGATTTGGAAAGGCAATGTAGATTGCAGCCAACAGTTCTTCAGAGAACTGAACAGAGGGTAGTTTGGAGGTTGGAGGTTTAGGAAGAGATGTGGAGAAGGAATAAGTTCAGGGATAGATGTTTTAGAAGAAGATAAGGGTTTGGTTTGAAGTTTTGAAGGTTTGGGTAAGGTAGGTTTAGAAGAAGTAGGTTTGGACAAGGATGGAGATAGTTTGATTGGAGGGAGTGAAGATGAAGTAGAAGGGGGTTTAGAGGACGGTTTGGATAAGGGTTTAGGAGGAGGTTTGGCTAAGTCTTCCTTGGAGATAATTGAAGGAATTTGAGCGGTTCCCTTCCTCTTCCTTGGAGTGGCGGTTTCCTTAGGCCGAGCCGCAGGTCTAGACCAAACTACAGGCTCCCCCTCAATCGTAGACTCCCCCTCAGCCTGTACCACGGATTGAGCTAACTGACTTAACCCCATTCTATTCAGAGTAGCAGTCTGACCTTCATTTCTCAGCATCGTAGCATGGGCCTGATCAGCAATGGCACCAGCATACGGTTTGTTTGACTTGTTGAGCCGAGCCTCAGGAAATGGACCACGTTCGGCTTCAGGTAAGGGATCGTCATTCCAAACTGCCTGTGCATACCGCCATCCAAAAGAAGTTCTGAAAGTATCAAACTTTGATAACCCAAAAAATGACTTCTCCACTGGATCTAACCAATACTCCTTGTTTTCAGTGGAGAATTTGAAGATGTCAATATCTTGGTGCAAGAACTTGGTCAAGAGCCTGCAATGGGTTCTAATCTTTGATTTCCCAGCGGCTTTGGCAGCAATAAGGCGGTTTAAGGCATTTATCATTTCTTTCATCACAACCTTGGGCCAGTGCAACTTCTTCCCTTTTAAAATGGCCACACAGTAGGCATACTGCTCACTGGTAAAGTTGTTGTGGTTTCCATTCTTGCACATAACCCCAGTATCTACGAAGTCACATAGCAGTGACATAACCTCTCCAAAATCCTTCTTGGAGGAATTTTTAGTGGAGAGTGAATTAACTCCAATTAACTCCGTAGTAGTACTGCTTAGAAGCTCTGGTTTGATCACTAAAACTCCAGAGTTCTCAAGACCAGCTAAGACTGCAATCTTTGAAGCAGTTAAGATCACCTCTTTTCCACAAATGGTGGACTTGATAGCCTCCTCAAATTTGATTGCTCCAGTTTCCATATCCCTTATCGGTTCTCCTCTTACATCCAGCAAGGCAGTAGTTATGGAGATCCCATTCTCGAAAAATTCAGCACAGATAATTGTCACGAATTGGGGTTCATCCAAGAGGAACAAAGGCAGAAGCTTAGTATCTTCAAGCAGTTTGAGTAGCATCCTCCCAACTGCATCTTGCTTGAATTCCTCTTCTAGAATTCTAGAACCAGGGACAAAGTTTGATGGATCCTGAAAGAAATATTTAAAGTTAGAAATAATTTGAAAAATGACAGTTTGAAACCTCAAGCACACCACGGTTAATACCACTTAATCAAACCGAGAGGTTCAAAGAAGTGAATGAACATAGAAGCATAAGTGAGATCCACAAACTGTAACTAGGAATCCTAACAATAATACAATGCGGTTCAAGTAAAGTAAGGGTAAAATTGTAAGAACAAAAATAAATGAACAGTAAAAGTGAAATGGATCAAAGAGGGAAAATTTTGAGAAAGCGTTTGAATGCATGAAGAACACGAAGAACAGAGTATAAAAGTGCAAAACAAAATCTTAACCAAAATACGAAAGTATTATACCAAAACGATCACAAAGGGCAGATTCTAACAAAGTTCTAAAAACACAAAGGCAAATAACATCACTAGAACCCAAAATCTGCAAATATGCGCAAGAACACCAAGTAACTTAAAAACTGATTTTGCTCAAAATTGAACACAAATCACAAAATAAAGTAATCAAACAGTATATATAAGCAAATGCGAACATAATCCAACCAAAAATTTGAAGAAAAAGCATAAAGATATCCAAGGAAGATGAACATGCTTTTTCAAGCAACAACAATGGCGGACATGAAAGTATACTGAGTTAGGGTTCAGAAATTCATACCATATCGGGCTTTGATGATTTGGAAGATGTAGAAGTAGAAGCAAGATCAATAACTTTCTTTGGTGCCATATAGAAAATTGTTTAAGTAAGAAAATGTTTGAGAGAGAACAGAGAGAGAGAGAGAGAGAGGGTATAGAGTGCAGAAGAGAGAGAAAGATGTTTTTGCCAAAGGAGGAATAAAGTAAAAAAGGTAAAATGAATTAAACTTTGTCTTTTATACTCAATTAACCACCTCGGGTAGTAGAGCGGCCATGATGGCTGAGGAAAACTTAACCGTCAGCGTACCTGTAGATTAGCATTTAATGCGGCAGAGATAATTGCACAAAAGTCCTTAAGGAATGAAGTGACATAAAGTAGGGACTAAATTGCAATAATTCATACCTGAGCGGTTTGAGTAAACCGACTTACCTTTTCCTCATTAACGATTTTAATGAAACCGATCTCTCTCAGATCTGTCTTCGGTTTTAGTAGATCAAACCGAGTCTTTGCTTTCACACTCCGGTTTGGATCAAACTGAAGATATTCTTCCTGACTCTTTTGACTGGAGCCTTTATTGATGCGGTTTCAATGTTGATAGAACCGCAAGCTATTTTTGCATTTTCTTAATAGAGCCAAAATACTTAACAAAAATTTATTAGAACAAGTAATCAAGACATGAAATAATTTAAGTTACTTCCAGCATACCCATTTCTCCTCGTAAGTGAAAAAACCTTGAATTTTCGAGCGGTTTGGTGAGGATGTCAGCAATTTGATCATCAGTTCCCACCTTTGCTAAGAATATGTTTTTCTTTTCAACATGATCTTTGAGGAAATGATATCTTATATCAATGTGCTTTGTCTTTGAATGTTGAACTGGATTGTTGGAGATAGAAATTGCTGCAGTACTATCACAGAAGATAGGGCAGTTGTTTTCAAATACTTCATAGTCTTCCAACTGATGTTTCATCCAGAGAATTTGAGAGCAACAGCTTCCAGCCGCAATATATTCAGCTTCAGCGGTTGAGACTGAAACTGATGCTTGTTTCTTGTTGGACCATGATACAAGCCGAGATACAAGGAACTGACATGTAACACTAGTGCTCTTTCTATCAATCTTACATGCTGCAAAGTCAGCATCTGAATAACCTAACAAATCAAATGAAGATTCTTTGGAGTACCAAAGTCCAAGGTTAACAGAGCCACATAAATATCTAATAATAGGTTTAACAGCAATAAGATGAGATTCTTAGCTTGAAATCTAGCACAAACACACACACTGAACATTATATCTGGTCTACTTGCAGTTAAGTAAAGAAGAGAGCCAATCATACCTCGGTAGAGTGTCTGATTCACTTTTTTACCTTGTTCATCTCGATCCAAACTGCAGGGCTTTTGCATTGGGGTATCTACTGGTTTAGTGGTTTCAAGCCTAAATTTCTTGATCAAATCCTTGGTGTATTTGGCTTGATTTATAAAGATTCCATCATGACATTGCTTTATTTGGAGTCCAAGAAAGAATGTCAACTCTCCCATCATACTCATCTCAAATTTACCTTTCATTAGCTTCTCAAACTTAACACACATAGTTTCATTAGTAGAACCGAAAATAATATCATCAACATATATCTGAACTAATAACGAATGACCTTTGTGTTTATCAATAAATAAAGTTGTATCAATTTTACCTCGAGAGAAGTCTTGTTCAATAAGAAACTTAGATAGAGTGTCATACCATGCTCTTGGTGCTTGTTTGAGTCCATACAAGGCCTTCTTGAGCTTGAAGACATGATTAGGTAATTTGTTATCTTCAAAGCCTGGCAGTTGGGCTACATAGACTTCTTCTTGTAGTTCACCATTCAAAAATGCACTCTTCACATCCATTTGATATAACTTGAATTTCTTGAAGGAGGCATATGCCAGGAACAATCTAATGGCTTCAAGTCTGGCTACAGGGGAAAAGGTTTCATCATAATCAATCCCTTCTTCTTGCCTGTAACCTTGAGCAACCAACCTTGCTTTGTTTCTTGTTATAGTACCATTTTCATCCATCTTGTTTCTGTATACCCATTTTGTTCCAATTACAGTGTGATCTCTGGGTCCTGGAACTAGAGTCCAAACTCTGCATCTTTCAAACTGATTGAGCTCTTCTTGCATTACAGCTACCCAACTTGGATCACTTAGAGCTTCATCTACCTTCTTCGGTTCCATCTGAGATAACAGTGCGGTTGAGAACAAACTGTGGTTATCTCTTGAGTTAAGCTTCCTCTTGTTTGAACACCAGAACTGATAGGACCTATAACATTGGTTGTTGGATGGTCTCTATGCTCATTGATTTCTGGAGGGAGGTCTTCATGAACCACTATTTCTTGAAGATTTTCTAGAGAAGACTCTTCTTGATAATCATTGAAATCTTCATTAAAGGTGATGTTTGAAACTGGATCAATGGTTTGAATGGGGGCAGAAGATAGCGGTTCAGCATCAACATCATTTGTGGTTTGACTGGATGCGGTTGGAGAACCTGATAGAGCGGTTTGAGTAGGTTGATCATCAGCTGCTGTATGATTAGGGTAAGATGTACCTGTCTCAAAACCACTAAAATCATCAGCAACATTTGGAGCCATATGTGGCTCCAGAAGATCATGTTCATCAAATGTAACATGGACAGACTCTACAATTTTTAATGAAGTCTTATTGAAACAACGAAAAGCTTTAGAGTGTTTTGAATAACCAACAAAAATACCTTTATCGGCCTTAGCATCAAATTTACCTCGATGCTCTTTACCATTGTACAAGATGTAGCTCTTGCATCCAAAAATTTTAAAGAAGGCAATGTTGGGTGATCTGCCTCTCCATAATTCATAAGGAGTCTTGTTGTGGACTTTGATGATGAGGGAGCGGTTTTGGGTGAAACAGGCGGTATTGACAGCTTCGGCCCAGAAGTACTTGGGAAGCTTTGCTTCTGTAATCATGGTCTTCCCGGCTTCAATCAAAGTCCTGTTCTTTCTTTCTACTACTCCATTATGTTGTGGAACCCCAGCGACAGATAAATTGTGATCAATTCCATGATCATCACAATATTGGGCAACACCATTGTTTGTGAACTCGGTTCCATTATCTGAACGCACAGCAACAATGTCATCCAATTTCTGAGTTTGGAGCTGTCTAAATAGAGTGGTTATGATGCAATAAATATCATCTTTAGAGGCCATCATTTCCACCCATGTATATCTTGAAAAGTCATCAACCACCACCAAGGTATAGCGGTTTCCTTTTATACTGGCGGTTGGGACAGGTCCAAATAAATCCATGTGAAACAGTTGTAAACAGCGGTTTGTTGAAGGCGCGGTTTTGCATGGAAATGACTGTTTGGGCTGCTTACCAAGCTGGCATGCTTTACATTTCTTATCATGGTGATCAGCCACTTTGGGTAGTCCTTTGACGAGACCGTCTCTTTGCAGTTTTGCTAGATACTTGAAGTTCAAGTGGCTGAGCCGCTTATGCCATAACCAGCTGCTTTCTGTAGATACTCCGGGGGACACCACGGCTTGGCTAGAGCGCGTGAGTTACCTAGGATGTCTAATTGATTTTAGAGTCGCCACCCATGTTTTTGAGGAACGTAAGAAAACCTAATGTTTATGAGCCTAAGTTTAATTTACGAAAACAGAGATTCTTGAGATGAGGGGTTCGGGGGTTAGGTTACGAAATGGGAAGTATTTAAACACCCATTTCGCCCGAGAAAAGTCGGTCTTGTTTGTTCATAATTCACTTTTAAAGATAAATGTGTTCTTCCTATTAAAATGATGATAAAAAGGGGGTTTTAGAGTTAAAATGTAGGGAGATGACTCCTAGGCCAATTCAATGTAATGAAAAGACCATTGGTGTCATGTCCCAAATGGTTTTGGGTGATTGCACATTTGATTAAAGAAGAAGAAGGAGAAGAAGAGAAACGTTAAGACATTTACCTATAGTATCCTTCAAAAGAGAGCCTCTTGTAAAGCCTTGAAGAAGAGGTTGAGTACTTTTGTTGAAGAAATCCCAAAGGAAATGTCTAGGAGAGAAGTGAGTAAAAGGTCTAAAATGATGATTTTCCAAGGTCCTCCTCCAATGATGGATTGGAGGGGTTTTTATAGTTGAAAAGTGACTGTTTTTTGGAGCCAAACGGAGTCTCCAAGAAATCTTTCCCGGGCAAAATCATGTATAATGAGCAAGGGAGAGATTCTTGGGCAGAGTCTGTAACTGACACGCCCCAGAAGCGCGCGCATCCCACCTAGGCGGCGGAAGGCGCGCGCGTCTGGCCTCAAGGGGCGGAGGCGCGCGACTCTGAGAAGCAATTTTTGACAGAATGGACTAGAAAGTTAGAACTGTTATTCAGTTTAGTCCCGAGACTTAACGGAGTCCGTCTGGAACTTAACCAAAGTAACAGAAACTAACAGAAAACACTTAGAAGAGGGAGAAACAAAAAACCAAGTGTGCAATCGGGGTGAGCGGTCCGAGGCAGGGTGTCTACAGAGCCCCTCGGTGGCGTGAATTGCGAAGCAAACGCGCCGACGAAAGACAGACATCCGCCTAGGACATCACCAAAAAAAGGAAAAGACTCGACAAAAGCAGGAATTTGAAATTGCGGAGGATAGAGGTGTGCTCCCTGTGTGAGCGGCTTTAAGAGATAAGGGTCCGCTCCCTGTGTGAGCGGCTTTGTCAATAGCGGGATCCATTTGTTGAGAGCGGGATCCGTTTGCTGATAGCGGGATCCGTTTGCTAGAAGCGGGACCTGTTTGCTGATAGCGAGATCCGTTTGCTGGAAGCGGGTTCCAGAGGACCGTTTGCTGAAGTGCGGGACCCGGAGGACCGTCTACTGAAGTGCGGGACCCAGAGGACCGTCTGCTGAAGTACGGGACCCAGAGGACCGTCTCTTGAAATGCGGGACCCGGAGGACCGTCTGATGAAGTGCGGGACCCGGAGGACCGTCTGCTGAAGTGCGGGACCTGGAGGACCGTCTGCTGAAGTGCGGGACCCGGAGGACCGTCTGCTGAAGTGCGGGACCTGGAGGACCGTCTGCTGAAGTGCGGGACCTAGAGGACCGTTTGCTAAAGTGCGGGACCCGGAGGACCGTCTGCTGAAGTGCGGGACCTAGAGGACCGTCTGCTGAAGTGCGGGACCCGGAGGACCGTTTTGCTGAAGTGCGGGACCTAGAGGACCGTCTACTGAAGTGCAGGACCCGGAGGACCGTCTGCTGAAGTGCGGGACCTAGAGGACCGTCTGCTGAATTGCGGGACCCGAAGGACCGTCTGCTGAAGTGCGGGACCCGGAGGACCGTCTGTTGAAGTGAGGAACCTAGAGGACCGTCTGCTGAAGTGCGGGACCCGGAGGACCGTCTGCTGAAGTGCGGGACCTAGAGGACCGTCTGCTTTGGATGGATGTAGATTTTGTTCGATGAAGAAGCAGTGATCTGTGGCTCATCCCGAACCAAATTATTGTCGTGAGTCATACTTTGACTGTTTAACTTTGACTTTTTATGGGGTGCGGGCACAGTTGACTGCGGAGTGCTTTGTGCTGGGGATGAATTGTAAAAAACTGATCTTTGAGAAAATAAAAGACACCCTACTTTGAATGGGAGTTTCTATCTTATTTCAGTTTTTTAGACATGCCTTAAGGGCGGACCAAATTAATGTGTGCCCAGCTGGGTGTTTGCTGTCGTCGTTTGAGCTCCCCTTGTTGCTGGGATTGTTCTTTCCTGCAGGTTGAAGGTGCTGGAATACCCGGGTTCTGTTCTGAACTGACAATTGCTATTTCTGGAGTATTTTCTACCTGGGACGCGGGCGCTTCCTGTTGGGTATGCTTACTTCTTAACCCTCCTATTCTTGTTAGAATTGATTGATACCATCACCTATTAATATTTTATGGACTTTAGGATCCTATGTAAGAAGTTTTATAAGTTCAATTGTTAGCTTAGTCCATTTTATAGTATAGGCTTAGTGTATAGGGCTCGGAGCGAAATAGAATGAAGATCTAAGCAAGACTGTGGACTCTACGCAGGACCACTCTGCGCAGTACACCACTGCGTAGGTCTCTCCTGCGCAGCATTCTATCTTGCTCAGCTTTCGATACATTCAGATCACCTAACTTGGAAAACGCTTTGAAGATGTACGCTTTAAGAGTGCTGAGGTGTGCAGAAACGACAAAACAAGCACACTTAGCAGATCCAACGGTGGAGACGCGCTCAAGAGATATATTTCAAGTGAAGACAGTTGTCAACCTTCTAGAAAGAAGCTTTTGAATTTGGTCTTCATGCTCAGTCTCCAACGGCTCTATATACCTGCGCACCAATCATATTGTGCCAGGTCATCAACTTTGATTAGAGCCCCAACGGCTATAAAGGACACCTGCGCACCAATCATATCGTGCCAGCTCATCGTCCTTGCTCAGAGCTCCAACGGCTATATTCAAGCTCTTAGCTATAAATAGCCAGCTCATCTTCATTTCCAAGTTGCTAGAGTTTGTGCTTTCTAATATCCTTGAAGTTCTGAATATTGCTGCTTACTATTCACGATTCAAGATCAACCTTCAAACCTTCATACCTTCAAACTCCTGCCCAGATCCTAAGCCTTAAATCACTAGAATTCTTCGTGCTCTTCATCTCATTGATTCATAGAGCCCAGAATTTCTGTCACACACACACCTCTTGAAGCTTTGATCATTTTGATCTAACTTCTTGAGATACACCGGTTTAGTCTAGGATTTGTTCTTCATAGATTATAGATCTTTGAGATAGTTGTGTTTCATTATTGTATCTTGTAACTCTCTCATATAATAAGATCTCCATTAGAAAATCCAAGACTAACCATCGTGGTAGAGGACGTAGATCTTTCATTGATCGAACCTCTCCAAATATCTAGTTCTTTAATCTCGCTATTTACTTCCTGCTTAATCATTTTGAATTACTGCTTTGTTTGATCTTATCAGATTGCTACTATTGCTGCTGTGTTTGTTATTGCTTATTGCCTTAGAACATTTTATCCAACTCTTTAAGCCAAAACTTAGCGCGTGCGTTTTTATCCTTGCGCAGCTTTTTACTGCGCAGGTGTGAATACGTGTGTTTGAATTTGAGAATATTCATAGTAACATTAAAATATGAGAGTCGCCACGCCGTTTTAATTAAAGCCAAAACATTGAAAAAAGCATTTTTAGTGGGTTCGGGGGTCAAATTACAACAAGAGAAGAATATTGAACGTTATCACTCCTATTGCCCGAATTGATCGGTCTTTCTATCATGATGCGGTGTATGTAGTGTGTTAGTGATTGAGACCGGATCCGAAGATTGCCTACGTTCCTCTCAAGGTGAGAAGCTCAGGTCAGCGTAGTTCGCAGAGAATTAGAATAGGCAGAAGGATCGGGATCATGCATAATGAAGGGGGAATTACCTAAAGATTAGGGTTTAGAAGTAGTTCCTAGATCATCCTCGGGTTGATGAACCCTCGATCATCATCGGCTATGAAATAACATGTAATTATGAAGATCGCAACCCTAAATATAGCATAAATAAGGTTTTAATCTATGAACACGAAGAACATGCGAAGAACATATATGAACATATGAATGAGCATGCAAAGAATATGAAGAAACTATGAATAAACATGTACGAACATGAATATAAAAGATCTACATTAAAAATAATGCAAGAACACGAAGAAAAAGTTAGAAAACTTACCTATGTTGGCAAGAAATAAACCTTGATCTTCTTGGGTGTTTGAATGCTTAATTAGGGAGAAAATTGTGTTTAAGAACTCCAAAACTCGTACTTTAGAGCTCTCAAACTCGGATCCTCAAACCAATAGCCTGGAGTGGTTTAAATAGTAAACTGATGGGAGGATCTGATGGTCCAGATCATCCGGCGCAAGGTTGGCCGCCTGGCCATTGTTGATGCCGGTGACAATAGTGTCCGCGTGGCCAAGATCAACGCGGAGCAATGTTGGCCGCGTGGCCAAGGTTGCCGACTGACTTGATTTTCAAGCTAGGGTTTCACTGTTGCTTTATGGTAACCCTCAGTTGCCTATTTTGATGGATTTTGTCATAAATGAGATATTTTGGGAATCCAGGACAAGTCTTTGCAAGGTTTCTAATTCCTATAAAGTCCTTGTATATTTGGGAAAGTCCTAATAAACTCATTTTCAGATCGGGTACTAACAGCAGGTGCTGCTTAAACTTCCGCTGTGCATTTCACACTCTCACTGCGCGCTATACTTAGCTTATTTGAGAACTGTGCGCATAAGCCATTGATTTGCAAAAGGGTTTGAAAAGAATTTTAAAACGCTATTCACCCCCCCCCCTCTAGCATTTTTCATACCCTTGTTGCCCCTTTGGGACCATCAAGTGGTATCAGAGCAAACATCTTCATAAAACTTGTTTTGTTTTTCAAGCTTAACAGCTTGTGTGCCGATTCAAGATGGCTTCAAAATCTTGGGCAATGGATAACTATTCACATGTCCCAGTACTGAATGAAGATCACTTCGAAATCTGGAAGCACTGCATGCTCACTCATTTTTCTTCTATCGACGAGATCCTCCACGACATCGTTCTTGAAGGACCCTACATTCCAATGAAGGCTAATCATGATGCTGCTATAAATAAGGAAAACCCTACCATCAAGAAGAACAAGGAGGAATGGACTGATGAAGAAAAGAAATGGGTTGGCTATGATGGAAGAGCAAGGAACATCATTCTTAGCACTCTAGACCTCTCCACGCACAATCAAATTGTGAGCGGTGGAACTGCAAAGGAACTATGGGATGCTATTGAAGGATATGTGAATGGAGACAAAGTAAGCAAGGAAAACAAAAGATTTGTGGTGCAAAGAAAATTCAACTGCTTCATGAGAAAAGATGGTGAAACCTTGAGACAAACATATGATCGCTTCTGTGCTGTTGTAAACTCTTGTAAATCTCTTGGAACTACTTTCACTAATAAAGAAGTCAATTCTCAATTCTTAGATGCGCTAGGTTCCAGATATGTGCACAAAGAAAGTCATCTGGAAGATTCTGGATTTCTAGATACTTGGCCTCTGCGTAGCTTATACGCTAACTTAAAAGTGTATGAGCTAAAGCTTGATCGAATCGATGAAAGTGAAGGCAAAGGAAAGCTTGTTTCCTATGTTGCGCAAAAGGAACCTGCGCCTGCTCAATCCTCAGACAAAGTCTCTACTTCCTCCCTACTTGAAATGGATGATGATGATTTCGCTATGTTCGTTAAGCGATTCCAAAAATTCAGGAAATTCTCTAAACCTGGATCCTCGAGCAAACCACCTGCTAAATTCTCTCGTAGCAGAGACTCAAAGAATGATGAAGAGTTAGTCTGCTACAACTGCAGAAAGCCCGGTCATTTTACTTCAAAATGTCCCACTCCAAAATATGAGTACATGAAATGGAATAATGCGCAGAGATCATCAAGGCAGCGCGGAATGATTGCTGAAGAAGACTGCGCAGAAAAGGAACTGAAGACTTGGATAGAGACTGACACTGAAGACAGTGATGATGATGATGACTCTGAGGATGGACTGCTCTGCTTGATGACCAATGCTGATGCTGATAGCGATTCAGACAATGATCCCGATGCGGACACAAAGGCTGCGCCAAGGACAAAGAAGAAAGGTCCCACTATCACAGAACTAGTAGAAATGGGACATCTGACACCAAGCAGACAGAATGGCAAGTACTTGTTTGCCAGAGCAGACCTATCAAAGAAATTTGTTGCTGCGCCTCCACGCAAAGAATCTCTTGAAATTCCTCCTGACATTGTAATAGAAAAGAATGACTCTGCTGCTGAGCGCGAGTCTATTTTTCAGCAAGCTGAAAAGGTAATCAAGAAATTTAACTCTATGAACGAGGCAGTGGACTTATCAATTGGAGAAATTTCACAGCTTAAGACGGAGAAAACTCTTTTAAAATCTGAGATCACCCTCCTTAAAGAGCAGATTAAGAGCATGACTCCTCTTACTGAAAAGAACCGTTTTCTCACATATCAAAATGATCTATTTAAAGTAAGAAACGAAGAATTGGCTGCTCAAGTAACTGATCTCACAAAGATCACTGATGAGTGGACCAAATCTCGTGTCACTATGGACCAAATTCTAGAAACCCAAAAAGCTAGTGGAGACAAGGAAGGCTTGGGGTTCGCAACTAGTGATAACTTTAAATGCGCTGAAAAGCTCTGAAAAAAAGGAATTTACACCACAGCAAACTATTGAAACTCCTAAAGCAAAGCATTCTGCTTCAATGGGTAAAGGACAGGAGAAAGTCCAGAGACAAAATTTCCATTATGTCTACCCAAAGAAGCAAACTGGAAAAGCCAAGGGTAAGGCTAAAGTTGAACCTGCACATGACAACTCATATTCTGACTATGGTTGCGCTTCAACTTCAAATGTCAAATCTGCGCAAAAGGCTCATGCGCATGAAAGCCATGCGCCCCAACGCCAGATGCGCATTCTTAAGAAAAGCGCACCCAAACCTCAGAAAATGATATTTGTCAAAGCAAGTTCATCTGCTCCAGTAAAGAATGCTGCGCTAAAGAAAAGTAAAGAGTTTGTAAAAACCCAATCTATAAGTGGCTTTCATCATTGTGTTGTGTGTGATGGTTTAGGTCACAAGGCTGCAGAATGCCTTTTGCAATTTGCTCCGAATGCCAAGGGACGTAAAAATCCTAAGGTCAGACAGGAGTGGGTTGTCAAAAGTTGCAAACTCTAGGACCCAAGAATAAAGGGGACCTGCGTTCTTAATGTCTATCTTTCAGGTCTCCTGCTTCACTGCTCACTCTTCACAAGCTAAAGCGCATATATGGTACCTCGACAGTGGATGCTCTAGACTCATGACTGGAGATGTCACCGCTCTTGAAGATGTGTATGAAGGTTGGAGATAACAACAAAGGGCACATAGTTGGATATGGAAGAGTCAGAAAAGATAAAGTGTGCATTGAGAAAGTTGCGCTCGTTGAAGGTCTCAAGCACAACCTGCTCTCCATATCACAATTCTGCGATAAAGGTTTGGAATGTCACTTCACTGCAACGCAATGCTACATCAAAGATGGCATATCCGGACTAACTTTGCTCACAGGGACTCGTAAGACTAATGTTTACATTATTGATCTTACTGCTGTAGATTCTATCACTAATCTCTATTTTGTAGCAAAGAATGTAAGTGAAAGCAGCTGGCTATGGCATAAGCGCTTAAGTCATTTGAACTTCAAGTATTTGGCTAAGCTAGGAAGGGAAAATCTTGTCAAAGGACTTCCCAAAGTAGCTGACCATCATAACAGGAAATGCGCAGCATGCCAGCTCGGTAAACAACCTAAGCAGTCTTTCTCCAGCAAGATTGCCTCCTCAACTTCCAAATGTTTACAACTGCTTCACATGGACTTGTTTGGACCGGTCACCACTGCGAGCATTGGAGGAAACAAATATACTTTAGTCGTGGTGGATGACTACTCAAGATACACATGGGTCGAAATGATGATATCCAAAGATGACTGCTATGATATCTTGACTGCGCTATTTCGAAAGCTCCAAACTCAAAAAGAAGACGACATCGTGAGCGTGAGATCAGACAATGGAACTGAATTCAAGAATAACGGTGTTGCTCAATACTGCAATGACCATGGAATTGATCACAAATTCTCTGCTGCTGGAGTTCCTTAACAAAATGGCGTTGTGGAAAGAAAGAATCGCACTTTGATTGAGGCTGGAAAAACAATGATAGCAGAAGCTAAGCTTCCAAAGTATTTTTGGGGAGAAGCTGTCAACACTGCTTGCTTTACTCAGAATAGATCCCTCATCAACAAAGCCTACAACAAAAGTCCATATGAGCTATGGAGAGGAAGAGCGCCCAACATTGCTTTCTTCAAGATTTTTTGCTGCAAATGCTATATCCTCTACAATGGCAAACATCATAGAGGTAAATTCGACGCCAAAGCAGATGAAGGTATTTTCGTTGGGTATGCCAAACATTCTAAAGTTTTTCGTGTTTTTAATATAACTACTCTAGTAATTGTAGAATCTGTACATGTTACTTTTGATGAGCATTCTCTCTTTGAGCCACATTTGGCTCTAAATAATTCTAATGATTCTGTTGAGAATGATGAGACAGGTACGCAGCCTCAAACTGCACCTGCGCAGAATGATTATCAAAATCAGAATCAAGCAAGTCCATCTCATGCGCATTCACCAGATGCTGCGCCAGAAGTGACGACTCCTGATGCGCAAACTCCTCCTCCTGCGCAGGATGTTTCTCCACTTCAGCAAATCACTTTTGATGATCTTGATGCTGGAACAAATGAAGTACCCATTGAAGATCTTCGTATTCCTACCACTTAACCTAACTTACCTCCCGAGGTTCGTGAAGTTAGAGATCATCCAACTTCAAACATCATTGGTGATCTCAATGTAGGGGTTCGTACTAGGAGAGCATCAAACTTTGATGATGAATATCACTCCTTTATCTCTCAAATCGAACCAAAGAAGATTGACGAAGCGCTCCAAGATTCAAGCTGGGTTACTGCTATGCAAAAAGATCTTAACCAATTTGAGCGCTGCAAGGTTTGGACCTTAGTACCCAGACCTCATGATCAAGGCGTTATTGGTACAAAATGGGTATTCAGAAACAAGATGGATGAGAATGGAAGCATCACAAGAAACAAAGCAAGGTTGGTTGCGCAAGGCTATAGGCAAGAGGAAGGAATCGACTACGATGAAACATTTGCGCCTGTAGCAAGACTTGAAGCTATAAGAATTTTCTTAGCTTATGCCTCTCACAAGAAATTCAAACTTTATCAAATGGATGTAAAGAGCGTATTTCTCAACGGCAAACTCCAAGAGACGGTCTACGTAGCACAACCACCTGGATTTGAAGATAGCAGATTTCCAAATCACGTCTTCAAGCTTCAAAAAGCTTTGTATGGACTTAAGCAAGCTCCAAGAGCATGGTACGATACGCTATCCAAATTCCTACTAGAGAAAGGCTTCAAGCGTGGTAAAATCGATACAACTCTTTTTATTGCTAAGTATAATGATCACTCTTTACTTGTTCAAATTTATGTCGATGATATTATATTTGGTTCTACTAATGAGTTACTTTGTAAGCGCTTTGAGAAGCTCATGAAAAGCAAGTTTGAAATGAGCATGATGGGAGAACTCACATTCTTCCTCGGGCTTCAAATTAAGCAATTGAATGATGGTATCTTCATGAATCAAGCCAAGTACACAAGGGACTTAATCAAGAAATTTAGACTTGAGAATGCTAAAGCATACGACACTCCAATGGCCACGGGCAACAAACTTGACAAAGAGTTGAAAGGTAAGAAAGTTGATCAAACTTTATATCGAGGTATGATTGGCTCTCTCCTTTATCTTACTGCAAGTAGGCCAGATATTATGTTTAGTGTTTGTGTCTGTGCGCGCTATCAAGCGGACCCTAGAGAAGCGCACTTAACTGCTGTTAAACGCATTATTCGTTATCTTTCTGGAACTGTTAACCTTGGACTTTGGTACACCAAAGATTCGAATTTCGATTTGCTAGGTTATTCAGATGCAGATTACGCAGCATGCACAATTGACAGGAAGAGCACAAGTGGAACTTGGCATTTCCTTGGAAATCGACTTGTTGCATGGGCAAGCAAGAAGCAAGCTGCTGTGTCCATCTCCACTACAGAAGCTGAATACATTGCTGCTAGGAGCTGCTGTTGCCAAATCCTTTGGATGAAGCAACAATTAGTGGACTATGGAATTTCTGAAGCAAACTGCCCAATATTCTGCGATAATATGTCAACCATAGCTGTCTCCAACAATCCTGTCATGCATTCAAAGACAAAGCACATCGACATCAAATATCACTTTCTCAAGGACTACGTGGAAAAAGGAAACATTCATTTAGAGCACGTGGGCACAGATAATCAAATTGCTGATATCCTTACAAAGGCTCTTGACGCAAAGAGATTTGTATTCTTGAGAGGAGAAATGGGTTGGGAACTAGATCTTGCTGTGCTACACAAAGATGCTATCGGACGCAGGATTGTTCATCTTATGGATTCTTCCGGCATCTTACCTCTCTTTACACTGGCTCAGGACTTCTATGTCCCCTCTCTTGTAGACGAGTTCTTTGAGAATGCAGAGAGAGTCACCATGACGCACAAGCAGACTCGAGAGAAGATTGATGTTATCCGCTCAGTCGTTCGAAATTTTTCAGTGCGCATTGTTCCTGCGTCACTTAAAAAGCTTTACGGATTTAAGGTTGATGATGCGCCAGAAGCCTATTCTGAAGCTAAACAAAACAAGCTTGCGCACAAACTGGTTGGGGAACCTTCTCTGGTTAAGAAGTGGAGCGTTCATGATCGCAAGGAATTTGGTGAGGTGATGTATCACCTTTGCACCATTATTGGCGACTCCGTAAACTGCAAAAATGGAAATAAGGGCAAGTTCATT
The DNA here is from genome assembly GCA_026119855.1 of Campanula takesimana. NCBI lineage: Eukaryota > Viridiplantae > Streptophyta > Magnoliopsida > Asterales > Campanulaceae > Campanula > Campanula takesimana. The sequence goes on from JAOWBW010000056.1 coordinate 1,543,480, forward strand.
TCCAAGCAGTGTGCTTATTGTGCTGCAGTTTATAATGGCGATGCTCTAGACTGGTCTTCTGTTCTCTTTGACGAGCTATGGGATGCATCGGAGAGCTATGACAAGCGCATGGACAAGAAAGTAGCCAAGTACAGAACTCACTGTAGGCTATTATCCAAGTTTCTGATGAATGTCTCTGAGCTGCGCACCTTTGTGCAGAAGCGTCCTGATCTCAAAGTTCCGTGCACCAAGACCTATTCCATCTCTCACCTCTACTCTCTGCGAAATGAAATTGGTCGCAGTGATTATCGCAAGATCTGGAACAAGGACACCAGCCCAGACAAGGAAGATTGGGTTCATAGTGATGATGATGATGAAGCTCCTCAACCCAAAGCAAAGAACACTGCCGCGCAGCCTTCCAAGGCCTCTGCGCCTGAAACTGCTGCTGCGCAGGCAAAGTGCAAAGGCAAAGGTATTGCAGATCCTGCGCCAGAAAAGGTGAAGGAAATCCCAAATGTCAGATCAACTGCTGGCGTTAAAATTGGATCTGATTTACCACCGCCTGCTCCCAAACCTTCAAAGAAGCGCAAAGATCCTCCTGCGCCTGCTCCCTCTCCCGCTAAAACCAAGAAAAGGCCTACATTCACCAAACTTCCTCCTGCGGCGGCTCTGGTTGAAGAAGACAGCGAGTCTCGTATGGATGAGACTGCCGCTGATGCTGCGGATGATACCGCGCAGGGGGAGCAAGATCCAAAGGCTGCTGAAGCCCCTCCTGCTCAGGGTACAGGAGATAGTGATGATTGGATGGATGAAGCTTTTCCCGTCTCCGGTACACCTGCCAAGACTGCTGCTGCTGCACCTGCTAAGGAAGATCCTCCTCGAACTCCGCGCAAGAAACAGGTTATGTGCAGCACTGCGAAAGGACAGCCAAAAGTTGCGGCTCCTCCTTGTCCTGAACCATCATCAAGTGCCTTTCAACGCCTAAATATTCTGGTTGGAAATACTCAACCTGGCACCTCTGTCCTTCATGATGATTTAGACTTGGAAGATGAGGATGCGGATGAGGTTACCAAGTCTGCGCAAGGCGATGATGCTGTGCAGCAAGCTGCTGTTGATCCTCCTGAAGGAGAAAAGGAAGGAGATGTGCGCACAACTGATACAGATAGCAGAAGCACGCACTCATCTACGCATCGATCTCCTGCTGCTGATCCTATTCATCTCTCTCCCAAACAACCTTCTCCAACGCACTCTCCTCCCAAAGTCTCTCCTCCTCCAGCTCAAGCTATTCCTTCCGCTCCTACAGTATCTACTTCCTCTCTATCTTCCTCCGCTGATCTACGCCAAATTCTCCAGGCTCTCAATACTATTCAAGTCAACCAGGTTGCTGCGCAGTCCCAAATGACTCAACTCATTACTGCGCAGACAGTTATCCAAGAGCAACTTGATGCGCAGCGTTTAGAGATTGCTGCCATTAAGGGGGAGAATATATCAAAGGCAAGTACCTCCGCCTCCGCCGGCCCCTCTGCGCAGCGCGTCCCTGATGCTTTAGACCAAATGGTCCTGGACTCATTAAAGTCAATAGCTGGGATGCTTGAAAACGTCTGCACCTATACCGCTATCAATGATGGGTTTATAGGACTGCTTAAGCATCTGCGCAAGAGCCTGGCTGATGGTTTGCATGAAGGGTTTGCAGGGATGGAAGCGATGATGTTGGAGAGATTGGAACAAGGTAGTCCCGGTCCCGCGCATGCTAATACGCTTAATATGGAAAGTGTCAGGGAGTGCATAACTCAAGCGATGACTGATTTCGCTGATGGGTTCAACGCTAGGATGGATCAAGCCATGTTCGATAATCAAGCCAGCATGAACACTCAGTGCCTCCACACTGACCAAAGACTCGAAGCAACGCAGGCCACCGTCATCAGCACTATTGAAGCTGCTGAGCAGTCATATTTCAACCAGATGACGGGACATCAAATACAGTATAGAGCCAACTTCTAAGAGCTGCGAGAAGACAACAGAGATATGCGCAGAGGAATGGCTACCCATGTCGGTGAGGCTGAAGCGTTCAGAGAAAGATTTCAAGAACTGAAGATTGAACTTATGAATAAGTTCAACAGTCTGCAGAATGAGCTACGCGAAGCCTTGCACCAGATCAACATAGACTAGGTTCTATGTAATTTTTTTTGCGCAAAGTATTTCCTTTTGTGCGCATTTTGTTTTTCTTATTCAAACTTGTAATCTGCAACTCTTTACACTTCCAAGTTTTAATGAGAAAAATCGCATCATGTGTTTCCAAAACCTTGTTCAATTCAAACTCTTTGTTTGTGGAACAATGACTGCATTACTTAAACTTATGCGCATAATCTTAACTGTTCACATTTTTTTAACGCATAATGTTTAAACATTCAGTTTAAACGCATACTTAAAACTAAAACTCATATCATTTGTATGCGCTGAATGATATTTCTGTCTTCCCCTTTTTGTAAGCTAATCTTTTGGATAGACTAAAAATCTATGACATTGGCTAGTGTGTGCATTGACTTGAGGCATGATTTACCAATCACATCTTTTACGGACATGTTATTATCAAGTACAATGAATTGCCTTTGTTATAGTAGGTAATGGCATCAATCATTTAGGGGGAGATTGTTGGGTATGCTTACTTCTTAACCCTCCTATTCTTGTTAGAATTGATTGATACCATCACCTATTAATATTTTATGGACTTTAGGATCCTATGTAAGAAGTTTTATAACTTCAATTTTTAGCTTAGTCCATTTTATAGTATAGGCTTAGTGTATAGGGCTCGGAGCGAAATGGAATGAAGATCTAAGCAAGACTGTGGACTCTGCGCAGGACCACTCTGCGCAGTACACCACTGCGCAGGTCTCTCCTACGCAGCATTCTATCTTGCTCAGCTTTTGATACATTCAGATCACCTAACTTGAAAAACGCTTTGAAGATGTACGCTTTTAAGAGTGCTGAGGTGTGCAGAAACGACAAAACAAGCACACTTAGCAGATCCAACGGTGGAGACGCTCTCAAGAGATATATTTCAAGTGAAGACAGCTGTCAACCTTCTAGAAAGAAGCTTTTGAATTTGGTCTTCATGCTCAGTCTCCAACGGCTCTATATACCTGCGCACTAATCATATTGTGCCAGGTCATCAACTTTGATTAGAGCCCCAACGGCTATAAAGGACACCTGCGCACCAATCATATCGTGCCAGCTCATCGTCCTTGCTCAGAGCTCCAACGGCTATATTCAAGCTCTTGGCTATAAATAGCCAGCTCATCTTCATTTCCAAGTTGCTAGAGTTTGTGCTTTCTAATATCCTTGGAGTTCTGAAGATTGCTGCTTACTATTCACGATTCAAGATCAACCTTCAAACCTTCATACCTTTAAACTCCTGCCCAGATCCTAAGCCTTAAATCACCAGAATTCTTCGTGCTCTTCATCTCATTGATTCATAGAGCCCAGAATTTCTGTCACACACACACCTCTTGAAGCTTTGATCATTTTGATCTAACTTCTTGAGATACACCGGTTTAGTCTAGGATTTGTTCTTCATAGATTATAGATCTTTGAGATAGTTGTGTTTCATTATTGTATCTTGTAACTCTCTCATATAATAAGATCTCCATTAGAAAATTTAAGACTAACCATCTTGGTAGAGGACGTAGATCTTTCATTGATCGAACCTCTCCAAATAGCTTGTTCTTTAATCTGGCTATTTACTTCCTGCTTAATCATTTCTGAATTACTGCTTTGTTTGATCTTATCAGATTGCTACTATTGCTGCTGTGTTTGTTATTTCTTATTGCCTTAGAACATTTTATCCAACTCTTGAAGCCAAAACTTAGCGCGTGCGTTTTTATCCTTGCGCAGCTTTTTACTGCGCATGTGCTGCTTAAACTTCCGCTGTGCATTTCACACTCTCACTGCGCGCTATACTTAGCTTATTTGAGAACTGTGCGCATAAGCCATTGATTTGCAAAAGGGTTTGAAAGGAATTTTAAAACGCTATTCACCCCTCCCCCTCTAGCATTTTTCATACCCTTGTTGCCCCTTTGGGACCAACACTTCCTCTCTAGGATACGGGACGCGCGCGCCTTGTGAACTGGTGTCAGGAGGCGCACACCTCTGGGAGGCGGAATTCAGGGCCTGATTTTTGCTGACCAAAAGATCCCCCAACAGCTATAATTTCAGCTCCTGGTCGATAATTCGACTCCAACAGCCTTTTTCTGCCATTTTGAACATCATTTTATTGCTCAATTTTGCTTGTGACCTTCTTTCCCATGGCTTACAACCTAATTGGTGCTGAGGTCGTCGAGAGTTACGAGAAGGATTTGTCGACATTCGTTTATTCTTTCAAGACCCATCCCAAAAATGCTTTCATCAAAGATTTTGGATTTCGAATTCTTTTTACTTTGCGAACATTGAAGCCGGATTGGGATTTGTTGAAGGCTGCTGCATCTTTCTGGGATTGCGATAGCCATGCTTTCAACTTTTTGGCTAATGAAATGGTGCCGACTGTCGATGATTTTGGGGCCATTTTGGGCATGCCTTTGGCCGGTCGGATTGCCGTCCCTAAGTATCATCGCGGTGTTGTTGATTCTTGGGTTGACCTCCTGAATCTCCCTGTTGGAGAGGTGAAGAAGATGATGCATGGGACCGTTGTTGACATAACTGAGCTTCCGATGTTTTTCAGTTTGCATTCGGAAGATATCGCGGTTCAGTCCTTTAAGAGAAATGCCATGGCTGTCTGTCTTTTCAGCGAGGTTTTGTTTGTCACTCCTCTGGGTACTGCGGATGCGCAGTTGGCTGAGATCGTGTTGCAGGCGAAAGGACAGCAATTTAGCATAGTTTCGCTCATTGTAGGAGAGACCTTGCATGGTTTGGACGAGTTGCACCGTACAGGCGAGATGCGACGAGGAAGCCCCTTGCTTTTGACCATAGAGCATTTCAGGCTTTATGCGGCGAATGGCGACCTTTCTCCTTTTGCTGTCCATAAGCGACGGTTGTTGTTTAGAGATTTGACCGAAGAGGGTTGGAGAAGATTTTTTGCTTCTCGTTTTACAGCTGACATTGAGTGGTGTCCTTGGGGTCTTCGCCCTTTTGTGGAGTGGACCCTCGGTTTTCAGCATGTTGTTCTACCCGGATTGAGGGACTCTTCGTTTTATCAGCCAGAACGGGTTTTGAGACAGTTCGGTCGTCAGCAAATAATTCCTTTCCCGAAGAATGGGGTACTTCATCCAGTTTCTTACATGGGTCCGGACTTCTCGAATGAGCTTCAGTTGGCTTGGGGAGATGATCATGACCATTGGGTTTCCGCTCCATTGCACCGGGGCAGCATTTTTCTTCCCGAGAGTTACTTGGATCATTTGCTTGGTACCGTCTACCGTGGCATTACTTGGGTAGATGCTCTTCGGGCTGAGTTGTTAGGAAAGGACTTTGAGCCCAGCAGTGCTTTGAGGTACAAGGAAGCTGCTGCTGATGTGAACAACATTCTAACCGACCCTTTTGGTACCCCTTTGGATGACTTCTATGCTCGGAGGCGCTCGGTTGCGCAGAAGATATCGGTCCGCATCAGTGTCCCTAGGCCTCCCAAGAAGAGTAGGATTGATGGTCGTTCGGGTGGTCCTTCAAAGGCCAAGAGAAAATTAGATTTTTCCTAGAACCCCCAAGAGATTGCAATTAAAATAGACCACTTGTTTAGGATTTAATGTTTTAAGTCTTTTAATAGCTCAACATTTCCGCTTTAATGATAAGGATGATTTAGTGAATGAATAAAAATTGCATCTCGTTAATTTGAAATGATTTGGGTATTTGTTTATGTTTTAGACCGCACCCGAAGGTTGCCTACGTTCCTCCAGTGTAGAGGCTCAGGTCTCCATAGTTCAAACAAACGAAGACCTTTTTTCTTTTTTTTTTTTGTGTGCACCCTGTTTTTTGCCTAGACCGCCCTTCGGGTTTTCAATCTAGCGGGCTTCTTTTTTTATACGTGCTCTAATTTTTGCCTAGGCCGCCCTTGCGGGTTTTCACCCTAGCGAGTTCTCCTTTTTTTTTTTTTGGTGTTCGTTTATTAGACGTAAAATCTCTTCAATTTATCAAGATTGACTTCTTTTGGCAGCTGATCTCCGTCTAAGTCCACGAGTCGGACTGCACCGCCGCTTAGTATCTTTTTGACTACGTACGGACCGATCCATCGGGGTCCCCATTTTCCAAGGGGGTTCATGGCATTAGGAGGGTGTTGTCTTAGGACCAAATCTCCTACACTGATGTTTCGGGGCTTCACCTTTTGTTGAAAGCCCTAGCCATTCTTTGTTGATAGGCCCTCGTACACTCGATTGCCCTTAGCCTTTTCTCGTCGAGTAGGGCTAGCTGTTCATATCGACTTTGCATCCAATCGACTTCGTTGACTTGGTTCTCGAGGAGGACCCGTAGGGATGGAACTTCGAGCTCTATTGGTAGTACAGCTTCGGAACCATATACCAGTGTATAAGGAGTTTCTCCAGTCGCTGTCCGTATCGACGTGCGGTAGCCCCATAACGCTAGAGGTAGCTTTTCGGGCCAATCCCTTCCAGTGGAGGCCATTTTCTTCACAATGGTCTCGATTGTCTTATTAGCTGCCTCGACCGCGCCGTTTTCTTGAGGGCGGTATGGAGATGACTTGTGCTTAGTGATCTTGTATTCTACCAGGAGTGTGTCCATCTCTTTCTCGAAGTGAGAGCCGTTGTCTGAGATGATCTCATGAGGAACGCCGTATCGGCATATGATGTGGGTTTTTACGAATTTGGCCACTTTCTTGGCGTTGAGAACTCGGTAAGTCTGTGCTTCGACCCATTTTGTAAAATAGTCCACGGCTACTAGGACGAAAGATTGTCCGTTTCTTCCAGTAGGGTGAACTTTACCGATGATTTCTATGCCCCAACAAGAGAAAGGCCAAGGCGTAGTCATATTGTAAAGCTGTGAGGGTGGAGCGTGCTGTAGATTGGCATGGAATTGGCATTTGGCGCACCTCTTGACTTTCTCGATGCAGTCCCTTTACATGGTACTCCAATAATAACCCATGCGGAGTATCTTCTTGGCCAACATAAACCTGTTTATGTGGGGCCCACATTCACCTTCGTGGATCTCATGCATTATTTCTTGAGCTTCGGTCTCATTTGCGCATAGAAGATTGATCCCTTCGTGGTGCCTTTTGTAGACTCTGTCCCCAATCAACATATCGGGAGGCTAGTCTTTGCAACGCCATTTGAGACTTCTTATTGCTATTCTCGGGATAAGCACCATCCTTGAGGAAATTCATGATATCCGCGTACCATGGGGAGTTTGTTTGGACCTCGTTGATCTCGATACTCATGCAGTATGCCGGACTGTTCCTTGGGGAAATTTTGAAGGGCTTCACCATTTTACCCTCAGGTATTTCAACCAGTGAAGCGATGGTGGCTAGTGCATCAGCAAAACGGTTTTTGTCCCTTGGCAGATAGTTGAAGGTGATTTCTTGAAACTGTTCAACCAACTCCTCGAGATGTTGACCATACCGTTGCAGAGTCGAGTCTTGAATCTTCCACTTTCTGGATGTCTGGTTGATGATGAGCAAGGAATCACCGAATACTTCTAAACTTGTGACATTTCTTTCGAGCGCTGCTTCGAGTCCCGCTATGCAAGCTTCGTACTCAGCGGTGTTGTTAGTGGCTTCAAATTCAAGGCGGATAGCGATTGGAGTATACATGTCCTTTGGATCAACAAGTAACATCCCTATGCCATACCCATGCTTATTGGCTGCGCCATCGAAAAAAAGTTGCCACTTATTTTCTTCTGTTGTAGCACAAATTAAATGCTCGTCGGGGAACTATACGCCTTCCCCCTTCACTTCGTCACATGGAAATTCAGCAAGCTGATCACTGAACACTTTCCCCCTGATGGATTTGAGTGTGACGTAAGTGATATCATAGCCGGCGAGCATGAAATACCACTTGGCTATTCTCGTTGACATGAAAGGCTTTTCAAAGATGTAGCGAAGCGGGTCCACTTTTGCTACTAACTTGATTGGGAAGGCTTCCATGTAATGCTTGAGCTTTTGAGTAACCCAAACCAATGCGGCACAAGACTTTTCTAAGACAGAGTAGTTCTTTTCAGCTCCTTGAAATTGGCGGCTGACAAAGTAGATAGCATTCTCTTTTGTGGAGTCTCGCTGTTCTTGTGCTAACATAGCCCCTAGGGCTTCATCATTGATAGTGAGATAGATCAAGAGAGGCTTCTCTTCGTGTGGTGGAACCAAAACTGGAAGGCATGTCAAGTAATGCTTCACTTGGTCGAAGGCTTCTTGGCACGCATCGGTCCATTCTAGAGCCATATTGTTTTTGAGTAGCTTGAAGATCGGCTCACACATGGAAGTGAGTTGGTGCACAAACCGACTGATGTATTGAAGTCTGCCCATGAAACCTTTGATTTCTTTCTGCGTCCTTGGGGGAGGCATGTTAATGATTGCCTTGATCTTGGAGGGATCGGCTTCAATTCCTCTTTCAGTGACCATGTAGCCTAGAACCTTTCCTCTGATGACCCCAAAAGTGCACTTTGTGGGATTGAGTCTCATCTTGTGTTGTCGAAGCCTTTCGAAGGATTTGCGAAGATCGATCAAATGTTGACCATTGGTTCACTTCGAATGGATGATCATGTCGTCTACATAGACCTCGATCTCTTTATGAATCATGTCATGGAACAGATCAGTAACAGCCCTCTGGTAAGTAGCCCCAGCGTTCCTTAGTCCGAACGGCATGACTGTGTAGCAGAAAGTGCCCCACGGAGTTGTGAAAGCTGTTTTGTGTTGATCCTCTTCGGACATGAGAATCTGATTGTAACAGGAAAAACCGTCCACAAATGAGCGGACTTCATAGTTGGCAGTTGAATCGACGAGCATGTCGATGTTTGGTAGTGGAAAATCATCTTTCGGGGAAGCTTTGTTCAAATCTCGGAAGTCCACACAAACTTGAACCTTGCCGTTTGCCTTTCTGACTGTCACAATGTTGGCTAGCCAAGTCGGATACTCGATGACTTTGATGAAACCCACACTGAGGAGCTTTTCAATCTCTTCTTTGACTTGTAGAGACCATTCTGGCTTGATCTTTCTGAGCTTCTGCTTTACTGGCTTGGCGTCCTCTCTGATCGGAATTCTGTGCTCCGCGACCTTTCTGTCCAAACCCGGCATATCTTTGTACGACCATGCGAATACATCCACAAATTCTCTGAGCATTGTAGTCAATCTTTCTTTGTCTTCTCCCTTGAAGAAGCTGCCAATCTTCGTTTCTTTCGGCTCTTCGTCGGTACCCAGATTAACAACATGCAATTCCTCATCAGCCCCTGGACCATTTTCACCACGACAACGAACCTGTTGAGCTAGTTCATTTAGGTATATTATGTTTTCGTGGTCTATTTCATCATAATTTGAATCATTATTAACTTGTTCATTAAGTTCATTATTAGTTAATTCATCATTTATGATGTTTGCAATCTCGGGGTACTCAGAAATATCGAATTTTTCATTAGCAAAGAAAGGAAACACACGCTCGGCTATTGCCTCCATATCCTCTTGGGTGAGGGCATTAGAAACACTCTCGGACTCGAAAGTAAGTGTGAGCTGCTCCTCCTTTGTTGCTGTACGGGGTATGCAACCCATTTCTCGGACCAAGAAATCTTCGGACACTAAGGGCCCCTTCGTTGAATACCAGTTGTTGATTGGCTCGGAGCTTGGCGGGATCTCACTGATGGTTTCCTTTCTGACAATGGTGTCGTAGATGGCGTTGACTTGGCAATCGTCCATGATGGAAAATTCTTCGAACATGGAGGCTAGATCGGATAGTTCTTCCCCCACGGTAATCTCTACCTCGGACTCTATAGTCACTTTCTTGCCCCACCACTCTCGGGGTGACATTGGGGTAGGCTCCCTTTCTTGTGTCGGTATTTCACAATCAGTGAATATCTCGAGACCGGGCTTTCTGAAGCCCTTGTCGTTAACCCACGGTTCGGGAAAGATCATGTACGGAACATCTTCCCCTTGGCGAACAAAGTAACCGTTTAGTGTGTTGCGGTAAGGTCTCAAGTCAGGGATTTCATATTGTTGTTAGTACCCGACCTGAAAATGAGTTTATTAGGACTTTCCCAAAAATACAAGGACTTTATAGGAATTAGAAACCTTGCAAAGACTTGTCCCGGATTCCCAAAATATCTCATTTATGGCAAAATCTATCAAATTAGGTAGCAAATAGTTTCCTTAAAACCATGCAGAAACCCTAGCTTAAGAATCAAGTCAGCCTGCAGACTTGGCCACGCAGCCAACCTTGCTCCGCGTTGATCTTGGCCACGCGGCCACTATTGTCACCGGCTTCAACAATGGCCAGGCGGCCAACCTTTCGCTGGATGATCTGGACCGTCAGATCTCTCCCTCAGTTTACTATATAAATCACTCCATGCTATTGGTTTAAGGGTCCGATTTGGAGAGCTCTAAGTACGAATTTTGGAGTTCTTAAACAATATTTTGCTCTCTAATTAACATTCAAACACTCAAGAAGATCCAAGGTTTATTTCTTGCCAACATAGGTAAGTTTTCTAACTTTTTCTTCATGTTCTTGCATTATTCTTAATGTAGATCTTTTATATTCATGTTCTTGCATGTTTATTCATAGTTTCTTCGTATGCTTTGCATGTTTATTAATATGTTCATATATGTTCTTCGCATGTTCTTCGTGTTCATAGATTAAAACCTTATTTATGCTATATTTAGGGTTGCGATCTTCATAATTACATGTTATTTCATAGCCGATGATGATCGAGGGTTCATCAACCCGAGGATGATCTAGGAACTACTTCTAAACCCTAATCTTTAGGTAATTCCCCTTCATTATGCATGATCCCGATTCTTCTGCCTATTCTAATTCTCTGCGAACTACGCTGACCTGAGCTTCTCACATTGAGAGGAACGTAGGCAATCTTCGGATCCGGTCTAAATCACTAACACACTACTAACACATTCATCATGATAGAAAGACCGATCAATTCGGGCAATAGGAGTGATAACGTCCAATATTCTTCTCTTGTTGTAATTTGACCCCCGAACCCATTAAACATGCTTTTTTTCAATGTTTTGGCTTTAATTAAAACGGCGTGGCGACTCTTATAATTCTAATGTCGTTAAGAATATTCCCTTTAATAATAAAAATAATCACAAGATACTTTCCATGCGTCGCTTCATCGGAAAGGGGTATTCACAGTGGCGACTCTGCTGGGGACTGCTTTGAAACTTTTTCAAACTTAGTGGGTCTAACTTTCGTCACATCATGATGCTTGCCATGTTTACACCTACACACACTTTCCATGTTTGCACATGCACACGCTTGCCATGTTTACACATGCACATACTTGACATGTTTACACATGCACACACTTCCATGTTTATACATGCATCTCACATACTTGCCATGTTCACACATGCACCCGCGCACCCCGCAATGTTAATACTTGTACTTTGTCGATACTTGTACTTTGTATATACCTTGTACCGTGTACCCTTGTTATCTTCGCTTTAGTATTAGGGTCAAACAAAACTCTGCTATGCTCCCCTGTACATGGATCTCTCTCCCTCTCTCATGCATTGCATTGCATCATCCTAATATCAAAAGTTTCTCTCTTTTCTCCTTAAAAAGAATTAGTTTCTTGCCACACACTACCACAGTCCGTGTCAGCACTGCACAGGTCCCCATTACCCGGAGTATTCGATGTGCAGGAATTTGTGTGCTACTGCCGCACTCTTTTCGAGTCACTCGTCTATTCCACTCACCGTATACGGTGGGAACCTTTTACCTAACCCGTGTCAACCCACACTAGTATAGGTATCACACCTAGGTTTTGACCGGTTGGTTTGGCTAGCTTCTTCTTAATAGTCAATTAACGTGCTGTCTATGTCGAGTCATCCCCAAGTCAATGATGAATCGAGATCTTTGAGAGAAAGTGCACAAAAAAGTGATTTCCCTACAAGGGACGTGCCATGGTGAGATGAGTGTTTATTGTCAAGATCTCCGCTCATCATTAACTTGCGTAGGATGTAACATAGACGTCACTTTAAATGCCTTTAAGGAAGGGTTAGTCGTAGGATCCGATGGTTGGTGGAAGCCGCTTGCCCTATAGGACCCTCGCCCAAATTGTCCGTTTGGGGGTGTGCAATGCAGGTGAAAAACGAGGGGTCTATAGACGTAATGATGGCCTCCACTGATCGTAGTCTTCTAACTAGTTGCGAAAAAAGGGGTACCCCTTCCAACCAATTAGGATGTAAATAATGTATGTTTTTGTAAATTAAAATATACTTTGCATGAGCCTTCCCCCTCTCCTAAAGATCCATTGCCCTTCAACCTTTCAGCAAAGCAAGTTTGGATCCGTTCGGGTGGTCGACTACAACGTGAAGCTTCTACTCCGTCCACGTTCTCAGTCTCGTCATCAGCAATGTCAACTCCGGCTTCAGCTTCAGCCTCTGCTCCTCCTGCCAGTGCCGCCGAGCTCAACACCGAGGCTACTCTCAATGGTATTCCCCCAAGCCTCCAGAACTTCCTCGCCGGTCTCGAAGCCAAGATCAGGAATCTCGAGGAAAGCAACAAGATGTTGGAAGACCAGAACCAACAGTTGAAGGGTCACATTCAACAAAAGGGGACTAAACTGGTGCCCGATGGGGAGAATTTCATTTATGTCGAGGATGAAGAGGTCAATACCAACTGTCCCCCCAACACCAATGCTACTGCCTTCCCATTCCCAAGCTACCGCAATGTTCCACCTCCTTCTCTCTACACCCAACAAGGTTTCACTACCATGAGCAAGAACAAGGCTGTCTATGAACCTTCCCCTGAACTGCTTGGTGGCTACCTCTCCGCTAGCAAACTACCCGCACCCTCGTTGCCTCTGAGTATTGGGATGGCCGCTGCTACTGCTTCCACTACTCCTCCCGTCATTCTGTCAGAAACTATCCCCGACATCTCCAATCACCCTGTGGTTATGGCCATGCAAGAGCAAATGCGAAAGTTGATCGAGACCGTGGATAAGCAAAGTGCACCGACTACCAAGACAATCAACCCTAGCCAAGTAGGGGCTCTCCCCAAGGATTTCAAGATGCCTAAGGTGGCAATGTTTCATGGTGACTCATGTCCTAAGACTCATTTGGATAGTTATGTTTTGGCCATGAGGGCTCGTGACTGCACCAACGAACAAATGGCTCGCGTATTTCATAGCACTTTGGATGGTATAGCTCTGCGTTGGTTCTTGGGGCTAGAACCAAGCGAGAGGCAAACTTGGGATCAGATCAGCGCCATTTTCTGTGAGAAGTATCAAGCTAACTTGGATTGGCACGTGAATCGAACAGATCTTGAGAACACTATGCAAAAGCCCGGCGAGGCTATTTATGATTTTTACAAGAGGTGGAATCATCGGTTGTGCGAAGTCCAATACCCACCAAAAGCGAAGGAACAGAAATAGATTTTCTACAAGTGCTTGCTACCGGAGATGAAAGTAGCTATAGGAAATGGTTACTTCCCTGATTTGCGAGAAATGGTTGACGCCGGAGTAAGGTACGAAGCAGGGTTCACTGGGATTGTGCCACCAAAGGAAAGTCCAAAGACCAACAACAACAACTCCTTCCGCTACAAGGCTCCTACTGCGCCTGCGCCTCCTAGGGGTGGAAAGGAGGCCGTCGGCCAAGTGAATATGGTCCAGAAAGAGGTCCCGTTAGATGTTCAAGCCATAACAAGGAATGGGGCTCCGCCGCAAAGAGAGAGGGAGAACTTTGACGATTTTGGAATGCCTATGGGGAAAGTCTTTGACGTGCTAGTCAAGAGAGGTCTTATCAAGCCTTTGGAAAATTACCAACCCGCCTACCCAAGAAGTGATTTGGACGCCTCCAAGTTCTGCAAGTATCACAAGCACATCGGGCACACAACGGATGGTTGTATTCAATTGAAGCGCGTAGTACAAGGGTTGATCAATGACAAGAAGATTGAGAAGCCGAAGGGTCCTAATGTGGTGAATAACCCTCTCCCTAACAATGGGGGTGGGGTGAATATGGTGCAAATATGCGAGATTAGTATCCTAGAGCTCATGGATGCCTTTGACAAGATAGGGCTCAAGATGGTGGATATCTTCATGGCATTGGTGACGTTAGAAATGCTCGAACCATTAGAAGGACACCTCCCCGCCTTGGTTGCGATTTGTCGAAGTTTTGCCACTACCACAAGTGCACCGGTCACACTAACGAAGAATGCTTTGAACTCAAGAAGGCCGTGCAAGAGCTCATCCACAAGAGAGTCATCGAAGACCCTAGAGATTATGTAGCTAGCAATGTACTTATGGTAGAACTTAGTGAGATCACTGATCCGGCCGAGCCTGTTGTGGCGGACTGTGATGAGATGGGTTGTATTTCAATGACTAATAATAAAGAATCTTCTTGCTACTTGTTGTCTTTAGAAGAACTAGTGAGTGAAGTCGAATCCCTAGAGGAAGAGAGTCCCAAACCCTCTCAACCTCTTTCTTGGGCCGAAATCTTCGAGGAGGCCGAAAAGACCGAAGTTTCGCCCCCTTGTCATGACTCGCCCTTGTCTTTGGAGGAGCTTCGTGCAGAAGTTTGTCTCCTTACAAGATCCGGTCAAGTGTACCAATCCGACCCGAGGGGTGTAAAGAAAGTCTTTGGGAAGGAACCCGAGCAAGCCGACCTAGACAAAGAAGACCCTATCCTCACTCAACTCAAACAAACCCAAGCCCATATTTCACTATGGTCCCTACTCACCTCCTCCCTAGCCCATCGCCTCATGCTCGAACAAAACCTCGCCGCCACCATGGTACCATCCACTATCACCCCGGAGGACGTCACCCACATGATTGGTAATATCCACTATGGAAACATCATCACTTTCTCGGAGCTAGACAAGCCAGTGTTCGGAGTTGATCATAATGAGCCTTTATACATCACTGTCGAAGTAAATGGCAAGAACCCCGTGTATTCATTGACAATGGTTCTGCTATTAATATCCTGCCTTCAAGGATGATGGATGTGGTTGGCGTTCATGGTGTTGATTTACGCCCATCCAAGCAAACCATCAAAGCTTATGACTCTACATGATAGGCGGAGTCACCTTGCCCATTACCATCGGAACAAAGATCCTGCCGACCGATTTCCACGTCATTGACATCCCCGCAACCTTCTCACTCCTCCTCGGCCGGCCATGGTTACATCAGTCGGGCGCTGTCCCATCTTCCCTGCACCAGTGTGTGAAGTTTCAATCTGGTAATGAAGTGACCATCATCTACAGTGATCTCGTAACTGCCCAAGGGACGGACACCAAGGGCATTCCTGTCTTACAGATTCAGCATGGGGAAGAGAGCCGACTCTTCAACGGCTTCGAAATAGTCGCTCAAGCACAGATCTGCACCATCGACCTCACCAAAACAACGGATAAAGTGGCACCTGTTGTCAAGATACTGCGTAATATGGGCTTCATACCGGGGCTGGGGCTAGGTAAGAACTTGCAAGGCCCCACAGAATTGGTTAAAGAGGTTGATCATCGAGGGTTGTTCGGTCTAGGATACACCCTTACTCTTGAAGACAAGATGGAGCAACAAAGGATGGATTTGCTTAAAAAGATGAAGCTTCCCTACAAAAAGCCTGAAATGCGGCCATACCGCCTGTCCCTGAATAGCTACTTCGTCAGGGAAGGCGAGGAGTTTTCGTGTTTTGAGTTCGCAGAGCCATGGATTGACCACACCGGAAAGTTGCAGAAAGGGTTCGAGATTTTCAGAGATGTGGAATTCGATCGGTCCAACATGAAGCTGACTTACATGGAATATGACAAAGCCACGGGCAGAGTTAGAACCATCAGGCATGAGTACTCCATCAAGGTTGCAGATGACTTGGCAGATCAACTTGAAGCCGCAACCCTTGACAAGCCAGCAATAGAAGCCGCAGAAACTCCAAGTTTGACTGAGACGTGGGACGGCCAATATCTGCTTCAACATATGGGTAATCTGGGGCTGTACGAAGACATGGTTGCCATCATTGAAGATGATTCTGAGGATAAGGTGGACCCAAGGACATTGGTGGCACCCATGGGGGACAAGCTCAAGAATTGGTGCATCATTGGGGGACCTATAGCTACTTCGGAATTTATGATGGGAACACTGGGGCTTACTCCTTCTCCTGTCGCCGCTCCTGCAGCATCTCCTGTCACTCACCCAAAATCCCCGTCCCCAGAGTCTAGTGTTTTACATTTTGAATTTGAGTCTTCCTCTAAGTCTGACGACCTTACGTCTGAAGACTATGATCTTGTTGCAAACGCTATTTTCCCTTTTGCCATGAATGAAACCCTCGACCTTTCCGAGTATCCCTCCATAGTCACTCTTTTAACTGATAAATTGGCTAATAATCAAACTAATGATATACACTTAGTTAATAATGATTCATTATAAGAGGCAGACACAAACACATTAAATGATGAATACATTAAAGAGATCTCAGAACAGGTTATTAATCAAAAGAATCTCGAGCCCAAGCTGCCGATGAGGTGTTAACGAGCGTGAATTTGGGAACCGAAGCCGAGCCTAAGGAAACGCAGATTGGAAGCTTCTTCAGCGGAGCTGAAAGGGAAGCACTGATTGAGCTACTCAAAGAATATGTGGATGTGTTTGCATGGTCTTATAAGGACATGCCGGGACTCGACAACTCGATCGTAGAGCACAGAATCCCGACAGCACCAGACGCTAAGCCAGTCAAGCAGAAGCTGCGCCGCATTAAGCCGGAATGGTCTTTGCAAGTGAAGGAAGAGATTGAGAAGCTACTCCGTGTGGGTTTCATCAGGGTGATCGAATATCCAACTTGGTTATCAAATCTGGTGACTGTCAAGAAATCCAACGGTAAAGTCAGAGTATGTGTGGATTTTCGGGATCTCAACAAAGCTACACCAAAGGATGACTTCCCCTTGCCAAATATCGACATGTTGGTGGATGCGACCGCCCACTATGAGGTCAAGTCGTTTGTGGATGGGTTTGCCGGCTATAACCAAATCAAGATGGCCGAGGAGGACCAAGAAAAAACAGCTTTCACCACCCCATGGGGGACTTTTTGCTATACTGTCATGCCATTTGGGCTGAGGAACGCTGGGGCTACCTACCAACGGGCAGTTACGACTTTATTCCACGATATGATCCACAAGGAGATTGAGGTGTACGTGGATGACATGATTATACATACAAAAGGGTCTGGGGGTCAACACTTGATAGATCTCAGAAAATTCTTCAACAGGTTGAGAGAGCACGCCATGCGTTTGAACCCGGTGAAATGCACCTTTGGAGTTCGTAGAGGGAAAGTATTAGGTTACATGGTCACCGAGAATGGGATCGAAGCCGACCCAAGGAAGATTCAAGCCATCCTGGAGATGAAGCCACCCCGTACCGAGACGGAGATAAAAGGATTCATGGGACGCCTACAATACATCAGTCGGTTTATCAATCAGCTGACCACCATCTGCGAACCAATTTTCAAGTTAATGAAGAAAACAGCCAGTGTGGAGTGGGATCATGACTGCCAGATAGCCTTCGAAAGGATCAAACAATATTTGGTGAATACCCCAATCCTGCGCCCGCCGTATAAGGAGAAGCCATTGCTACTATACTTAACTGTGACAGACACCGCCGTCGGAGCTATGTTAGCGCAAGAAGCCAAGGATTCCCGGATTGAGAATGCAGTGTACTTTGTCAGCCGAAAGTTACAAGGTAGCGAGCTCAATTACTCCGCGCTCGAGAAGACCTGCGTAGGCCTAGTATGGGTGGTGACGAAGCTCAAGCACTACATGGTGTCCCATCCGATCTTACTAGTCTCGAAAATGGATCCTCTCAAGTATCTGTTCGATAAACCCTCTCTTTATATGAGACTCGCTAAATGGTCAGTATTCTTGGGAGAGTTCGACATTACTTATGTACCGAGAAAGGCAATCAAGGGGAGGGCAATGGCTGATCAGCTCGCTGACTCTCCAAGCACCGAGACAAGAGGACCCGACCCTGAGTTCCCGGACGACGACATTTTCGCAATTGAGGTCACAGAACGGTGGCAATTATTCTTTGACGGAGCTGCAAACAAACGAGGGAATGGAGTCGGACTCCTACTTATTGATCCCAAAGATGAGCACACGCCCATAGCCATCAAGCTAAACTTTTCAGCAACCAACAACGCCGCCGAGTATGAGGCATGTATAGCCGGATTGGAGGCCGCTCTAGAACGCAACGTGAAAGAGTTAGAAGTGTATGGAGACTCTGCTTTGATTATTAACCAAACGGCGAAGAAATGGAAAACTATTGATCCTTGCCTGCAGCGGGACCAAGGTTACATGGATGAGTTGATAGCACAGTTCAAAGAGGTTACCTTCCACTTCCTGCCGCGAGACAGAAATAGGTTCGCGGATGCTCTAGCTACATTGGCCTCCTTAGTTGAAATTCCAAAAGGAAGGTCCGTGAAACCATTCAGGGTTGGACGAAGAGAGAACCCCGCCTATTGCTGTGAAATCCAGATCAATGCCGAGGTAAACGGAGATCAATGGTACGCCCAAATCTACAAATTCCTTAAGCACGGAGAGACGTCCTTTGACGGAGATGTGAAGGCCAAGAGTCTGCAAGCACTCAAAAGGTTGGCAGGGCAGTTTGTGCTGTTAGACGATGCTTTATACAAGAGGCATTACGATGGTCTGTTGCTCTTATGTGTCGACGACAAGAAAGCTGAAGCAATAATGGAAGAAGTACACAACGGGTTGTGCGGACCCCACATGAATGCAAGGATGCTTAGACAGAAGATCACTCGGCTGGGCTATTATTGGATTACCATGGAGACAGACTGTATTCAATGGGTTCGACGGTGTCACAAGTGCCAAGTATGCTCCAACCTCAACCACATCCCCCCACACGAATTGTATAGTTCCACCACGCCTTGGCCATTCGCTACGTGGGGTATAGACATTATTGGGAAGATCTCGCCGGCCGGTAGTAATGGTCATGAATTCGTCCTCGTCGCGGTCGACTACTTCACAAAGTGGGTCGAAACTCAGTCTTACAAGGTGCTGAATTCCAAGAAGGTAGCGCAGTTTATCAAAGAAAACATCATGTGTCGGTATGGGGTTCCTAACCTCATTATATCAGATAATGGCAGTCATTTCGAAGCCGAGTGTGCTCGCTTGCTTGTAGAATTCAAGATCGAACGAAAGAAATCTTCCCCATACTATCCACAGACTAACGGCGCGGTCGAGGCGGCCAACAAGACGATAGAGCAGATAATTCGCAAGATGGCTTCGCAAGGACGGGATTGGCCCGAGAAGTTACCATTAGCACTTTGGGGATACAGAACGTCAGTCCGCACCGCTACTGGAGAGACCCCTTACGCTTTGACATACGGCATGGAGGCAGTGCTCCCTATTGAGTTGGAGGTGCCATCTTTAAGGATCTTGCTCGAGAACCAAGTGAATGAGGTAGAATGGCTTCGTAGTCGCTATGATCAGTTGGCAACACTCGACGAACGCAGATTGAAGACCATGGAACACATCCGGGCCTACCAAAGGAGAACGACAAAAGCCTTCAATAAAAAGGTCAAGCCTGTTGACATAAAGGAAGGAGACTTGGTGCTCAAAGCACGCTTACCCAACAAATTCAACCCCCTCGGGAAATGGGCCCCCACTTGGGTAGGGCCGTTTGTAGTACAGAAGATCTTCTCCGGAGGAGCAGTCAGAATGGCAGATTTGGATGGCAACCCGTTCAAGGAACCAGTCAACCTCAGCAAGCTCAGACGCTACTATGACTAGACTCCCCCTCTTAAAAAAAAAAAAAAAAAAATTACGCAAAAAGAAGCCCGATAGACTGAAAACCCGCAAAGGGCGGTCTATGCAAAATAAGGGTGCGTACAAAGCTCTCTAGATCGAAAACCCGCAAGGGCGGTCTAGGCAAAGTTAGAGCATTCCCCCTTCTATCTTCCCTTTCTTTAAAATCATTCTAGTCTGACTGGAGTGAACTACGGTGACCTGAGCCCCTTAGTCCTATTTGTAAAGGGGGAACGTAGGCAGCCTTTCAAAAGGTGCGGTCTAAAAAACAAATAAACATCCAAATCTTATCAAGCAATAAAGATAGAAGTTTTATTTTCTGAAAGCAAAAACTTTTATTTCCATAGTCATTGCATGTTAACACTTATTTGATGAGTCTAAGCTTGACATACTTTTTGAATAAATAACCTATTCTGAAATCGAAACTAAAACAAAAGTAACTAAATTAAAAACAATGTGTTTGCAACGACTATGGAAGGATCCTCGGAACTACTCTTTAGTGCCACTCGTGCCTTCGGTCCCTTTCTTCTTGCTTTGACCACGGCGTACCTTCTTCTTGTTAGGGTTCTCACAAAACCTCCTCTCAATTCACTAACCCCTTTTGCTTTGACACTAGGAGTCTCTCCATCCTTTCTCTTCCTTGAAGTCCCCGCTCCATCTCCATTAGCCATACTCTGACTCCTCTTCCTCTCATAAGCCATCGCCTCCTTCATCCTCAACGAACAACTAGGAGCACAGGATGCCAAAATAGTGCCCCTCAGGGTCTCTAGAGTCTGCTCCGTTTGCCCAAGTCTCTCCATAAACCAATCCAAATACTCTCGTGATAGGTAGGTGTTGTTGAGCGTGTGATGAGAGTCCTATGGCAAAACCGGCCTCGCCCCACATTTGAGAAAGGAGAACGAAGCGCTATCATCCAAATGAAGTATGCCGAAAGGAAAACGGGTCCTCTCCTCGTCCCAACCCTCGGGGATGGTTTGCACTAGACCGTACTGACGGAGTACTCTAGCGGGGTAGTAGAAAGTGGTCCCAGAAAATGACGGAACTTGAATCATGTACAGTCCCACTTGCTTCTCCTTCACGGAATTAATGTGCCAATGGGGCACCACCCACTTGATGTCATCGGTCACCATCTCCGCCAAGTACCTCTCCCAACCCTTGAGATTCATTCCCTCGAACCTCTCCTCCATACCTCTAATACGGTGCATCCATGGGGTCACCGCCGAAGAAACCGCTGGCTTGTTCACTCGGAGCCTTCTTGCAACCACATGGTCAAAAGTCTATCACTACCGCACGGCATCCCGCCATAACCGCAAGATGAGAATCCCACAAATAAGCTCCCCAAGGATGGCCGGTACAATGTCATGTCCCGAACGAGCCGCATTCACCATGGTCAAGCAACCCTCACTAGCACATCCGACTTCGAAAGGGAAAAGAATAGAAGAAAATAAACACAAAGCAAGATGGTCCAAAGAACGGTCCGAGGTCACATCCGCATGCATAAAGTGCCTTGGCATCCAAGAAAGGTCGACATAGCCACCTCTAGCATACTTACCAAGGTCATCTGCAGGCACACCAAAGGCTATCAATTTGTCATGCAAAGAAATAAAATCAAAGGGCAATGCAAGTGTACCCTTCCCTTCGCAACCGCAAAGCGCCTTGATGTTCATAAGTGGGTACCATCTCATTAAAAGAAAAGTTGAAAACATGAAGAGTGTCGTTCCAAAACTTCCCGCAAGCTTGCAAGAGGTTAGTATTGGAGTTCATGTGCAAGAATGACCAAAGACACTTGATCCCATAGCGCTTCTCAAATTTCCTACGACAAGGACCGGATATCTTGGCAACCCACTTCTCCAAAGATGTTATGAAAGCTCCTTTTTCAAGTCTAGAAAGCCTTGCATTGTGATCCATGAAAAAAGAAGAGCAAGTTGATGATTGGAACTCAAAATTGATCAAAAGAGCTGCTGGTACGAAGTTAATAGGACACAAACTCCCATTAAATACTACACAACTCCCGATTCTTGCCAGGAAAAGGAAAACCGGAGGCGGTGCAGGATTTGGCCACGCGGCCACATATGCCCTTGGCCCCGCGGCCGATATTGTCCTTGGCCAGGCGGCCAACTTCGTCCTAGGCCACGCGGCCAACATTGCCCCAGATCTTACCATGGCCAGGCGGCCAACTTTGCTCCGCGCCTTGCCATGGCCAGGCGGCCAACATCGCCCCATGCAGAAATCTGGTTTGTTTCCTTCCACTCCGTGACGGATCCATGCAACTACGTACCTGCCCCCTTTCGCGGCTCATGCATTGTATAAAATTAGGAACATTTGTAAATTAACTAGTTTGCACAAGTAGGCTCCCACAATAAATTTGCATTTTAGAAACATGATATACATACATGCATTTTATACATTGGTTCTATACATACATATCCCTCTGCTCTCTGCTAGCTAACAGTGTAGGAAATAAAGACGGACCCCGCCTAATCAGAATCTTCCTCCGTGGTGTCTCCACGCCGCGCTAAAGCCCGAGAACTACCGGCACCCGAACTCCGTCCCCGGACCGCTCGACCACCAATGTGAGAAGAACCCGCGCCGTTCGGAGACCGCTCACGACGCTGGGGTGACGCAACGTCGTCCCTCTGACAAGTACATGAATGGTACGCTTCCCTCAGTAAGCGCATCAACACGTTCTCCCGCCGAGCGAACGGATGTATGCCTCCCGAGTCACCTGAAAGGGAAGCCAAGGCAAATGATTACAATGCAGAAAGAAATAGGTGTGTGCAAACATGACTAATACAAAGCACAAAGCCGTACCCCAGTGTCGGGCGGAGGAATGAATGTCTCCTCAACAAGATCGGCATCAGTCGACTCCAAGCTAAGCTCCACCTCCCGGCCGCCCCTCATCACTCTCACGCTACTCGAGCGAAGGGGCATGTCAACCAAAGGCCGACTCCGACCAACGTACCGGGCCGAGCTCGATCCCTCTCCCGATAGCATCCGAGCCCGAACCTGAGGGCTGATCAGTCGTATCCGCACGTAACCGGCATAGTCGTCACTCCCTCTGTAATGCTCTGCCGGAGTGGGAGCCAAGAAAGTCGCTACCTCGCGGGACGGAGCATATCCCGAGGAGGGTCATAAGGAGCCCACGGTAATGCACCAGCCCTGTGCTGACGAACCACCCTCTCTCCAAGATACATGGCCTCCCCGGTGAGACCCCAAAGCAGAACCCTAGAAGCGGTCAAATCCACTACATAAGGACCCACCGAAGCCTCATTGGCCGGGCTCCATGGGTAAAATCTGACCCCGACAGGCTCAGACATCGCGAAACACCTCCTCAGATCAGCAGCATCCACCGTCTTCCTATCCCGGTTTCTGCGGGAAGGAGCCCTGTTGCCCTTGCACCAGTATGACATGATGGGAACAAACCTTGTTGGCACTCATCACCAACTGAAAAGGGGCGACACCGAAGATCTCGTACACCCAAGCCTGTGCATACAATGAAAAAAGACATTTCAGACCAAAAGATAGAGACAGAAATCTCAACAATGTGAAAAGAAGGGTAGTCAAGAGCATACCTCAAAGGCGAACTGGAACCCGTCAAAGGCCGACGAGCTAGCCCTCGAGCAATGGTCCAAAGCCCGGTAAATCTCAGCCAAACCGGCTCCGCCCAAGAAATCCCACCGACTAGGTCCAAGTCCACAAGAGCCCCTAACAGTGAGTACCGGCAGACAGTAGCCCCACTGGGAAACAAAATCTCCTGAAAAGCTGTACCATAAGAACAGCCGGACCAAGCAATCCAAATCATATTCCCCCCTACTAAAGGCCTCAATAGCCACCTCCACCAAGCGATTCACCTTCCCGGCCTCCACTCCATAACCCTTGACACCTCTCCCAGGTCGGTATCGACTCCCAGCAGAGCCTGTCTATAGTCCCGCCGCTCCGCCAAGCTCTCATCAAAGGCAAAGGGGTACAGTAAACCTCAACCTGTGATGGCCGCGAAATCCGTTGGGTGATGGTAATCTCTCCCCAACTGAAAGGGAAGGTATGGGTGGTATCCCACCAGAACTCCCGGCACACCTCTATCACCGCTGCCACCTTCAGGGTAGCCCCAACCATGCGGACACTGTCAAAGAATGGGCCAAAGCCCATAGCCTCGATCCGAGCACGCAAACCGCCCGGTCCCTCCGGCAGGGACGCCCACAGTTTGCCCACAGTCACTGTGGATCCACGAGCCTTGATCCTCTGCAGGTAAATCACAGCACAGGTACATTACCATTCTAGTAATTTACAATTCTAGCAATTTAAATTCTAGCATTCATTATTCTAGCATTTCATATATGTACATAGAACATACAAATGTGCAAGAAGGAGAGGAATGAAAATTCGAAATTTACCTCTCGCGTCTCCGGAAGCCCCATCGACCAATGACGCTCAGAGTCGATGTAAAAATCGTAATCTTGGTCAAACGTAGACCGCAGCAAATTATCGCGATATTTCCGAGTCGCGGCCCGTGGTCTCAAACCGCCCCGTGGAATCAAGGGCGCCGCTTCAAAGCCCGCTCCTGGATCAACCCCGACATTTCCGCGCCCTGAGCATAACCGTGCCCCTCTCCTTGTTGCTCTTGTTGTGGAATCATATACCCACCATGGCCCGGGAAACCCTAAATAACGCCTCATTGATCCAATCTGCCATAGCTTCAAGAAATAGTGAAATAAAATCTTCAAAATTATCAAAAAAACTCAAGTTTCTCTCCCTAACTCGTCAACAATGGAGGAAGGAAGAAGAAAGAAGAAGAAGAGGGGAGGTGTCTGGTGATGTGACCAAGGAGTCAGCCCATCGGCAGCCTTGGCCACGCGGCCACTTTCGCCCTTGCAACCCCAGCCGTCAGATCCGCGTGAAGGAGATCTGACCACTCAACGGTCTTGGCCACGCGGCCACTATTGCAAATTCATGTGTTTGGCACGCGGCCAACCTTGCCCCTTCAGATAAAATTCCACTTTTGCCCTGATCTTGTCCCTTTAATTCATTTAAATGCGTTAACACTGCTTTGACTGATATTCGTTACCTTTGGGTACGGAAAGCCCCTTAAAATTTCCATTCTTCACCAAATATTTGCTTAGGATTCGTATGATTGTAGAGACTTCGGCGCCTCTATGACATACCATCTAGATCAATCGTAATTGGCAGAAGCCTGGGCGTTTCTATTTACGAAAGATCAGCATCTATTATTAAGATTCGTATGGTTGTAGAGACTTCGGCGCCTCTATGACATACCATCCTAGATCAATCGTAATTGGCAAAAGCCTCGGCGTTTCTATTTGCGAAAGATTCAGCATCTATTATTGAGATTCGTATGGTTGTAGGGACTTCGGCGCCTCTATGACATACGCATCCTAGATCGATCGTGGTTGGCAGAAGCCTCGGCGTTTCTGTTCGCGAGAGATCCGACATCTATTACTTTAGCGCGATCGGCAGGAACCCTGGCGATCCTGATTGCGTTTACTATTCCATCTTGGGATTATTTAGACAGCGTAGTCCTTATTTTTCCAAATAACTTCATTGCTACGAATGATTCGTTCTTCGTACAGGATAGTGACGGTAGGTTTATTATCCCTAGCAGGAGTCGATATCTCGTTTTATCCCCAGTAGATCTCCGAACTACGACCGGCTTGATTCCTCGGAGGATACGTAGGAAACCTGAAAAGGTCCAGCCACCCGACCGACATGGTCATCTATCATCCCCAGCGGGTGCATTTCCCCAGCAGAAGACGTTGCTCCCCATCAGAGGACAGTCATTCCCAATTTCCCATCCGATTTGAACTACGTTTGGCTTGATTCCCCCGCGGATACGTAGGTCGCCTGCCAAGGTTCAGCCGTTCCCTTACCTTTCATCTGTTTTGAAACTCATGTTTCAGACGGATCCTTCTTTATCGTCGACCCACATTGCCTTGCAAGAAGCGTCGCCGAGGGGCTACTGTTAGTACCCGACCTGAAAATGAGTTTATTAGGACTTTCCCAAAATACAAGGACTTTATAGGAATTAGAAACCTTGCAAAGACTTGTCCGGATTCCCAAAATATCTCATTTATGGCAAAATTCTATCAAATTAGGTAGCAAATAGTTTCCTTAAAACCATGCAGAAACCCTAGCTTAAGAATCAAGTCAGCCTGCAGACTTGGCCACGCGGCCAACTTGCTCCGCGTTGATCTTGGCCACGCGGGCCACTATTGTCACGGCTTCACCAATGGCCAGGCGGCCAACCTTCGCTGGATGATCTGGACCGTCAGATCTCTCCCTCAGTTTACTATATAAATCACTCCATGCTATTGGTTTAAGGGTCCGATATGGAGAGCTCTAAGTACGAATTTTGGAGTTCTTAAACAATATTTGCTCTCTAATTAACATTCAAACACTCAAGAAGATCCAATGTTTATTCTTGCCAACATAGGTAAGTTTTCTAACTTTTTCTTCATGTTCTTGCATTATTCTTAATGTAGATCTTTTATATTCATGTTCTTGCATGTTTATTCATAGTTTCTTCGTATGCTTTGCATGTTATAATATGTTCATATATGTTCTTCGCATGTTCTTCGTGTTCATAGATTAAAACCTTATTTATGCTATATTAGGGTTGCGATCTTCATAATTACATGTTATTTCATAGCCGATGATGATCGAGGGTTCATCAACCCGAGGATGATCTAGGAACTACTTTAAACCCTAATCTTTAGGTAATTCCCCTCATTATGCATGATCCCGGTTCTTCTGCCTATTCTAATCTCTGCGAAATACGCTGACCTGAGCTTCTCACATTGAGAGGAACGTAGGCAATCTTCGGATCCGGTCTAAATCACTAACACACTACTAACACATTCATCATGATAGAAAGACCGATCAAATTCGGGCAATAGGAGTGATAACGTCCAATATTCTTCTCTTGTTGTAATTTGACCCCCGAACCCATTAAACATGCTTTTTTCAATGTTTTGGCTTTAATTAAAACGGCGTCGTGGCGACTCTTATAATTCTAATGTCGTTAAGAATATTCCCTTTAATAATAAAAAATAATCACAAGATACTTCCCATGCGTCGCTTCATCGGAAAGGGGTATTCACAATTGTCGACCTTCTTTGCGAGCTTGGGTATTTTTGATTCTTGACTGCTTGCTCGTATTTCAAGTCATCTTCAGTGGCTCGTACCCCAGACAAACTTGTTCTTGACAAAAGGGATTTCTACGGGGTGTAATATCCCTTGTGATGCTTCCCTAGGCCCTAGAACGGGGAAAGTGATTCATGTTCCTCATTATGCAGAGGATTTTAGGATTCCGAGGGTCCATTGTCTGTTTCCCCCTTCTTTGTCGATGGTGTTGACGCCGGAGAGAGTGGCATCTTAATCCCGTGTTGGACTTGGTGAACGGGTTGTCCCCCACTTCTGTGGATGGTGACATTCTCGGC
>JAOWBW010000056.1:1570895-1609427 GCA_026119855.1 Campanula takesimana
AAAAAGTAACAACCTCCTCAACCCTAATCTTCCCATTTCAAAACTGTAACCTCTCACCAAAAGATCAGATTCATCTCCACTTGAAGCTCTTCACCAATTGTTTCAGGTGCTCCTCACCAGCTCTTTATCTCCCTACTCAGGTGTCACCAAGTATTAAATCTTTTAGTTTCTTTTAATTTTCTTTGTTTTCTATTTTTTTTTCTGTTTGTTAATTTCAGAAGATGAATCTTACTGCTGCAGTTACGGGCGAGTGAGGTATGGAAAGGCACATTGAGAATTCGCTTGCGACTATACCTCCCATCCGCAGCTCTTATTCTCACATTGTGAATCGTCATTTGAAAATCTCAATATCATTGATGTAGAATGTGAAGCAGGAGTTCCTGGATTGATCTTAACCATTGCTTGCCCTGGTAGCTTCTATCTCTGTTTCGTTTGATTGATTGTATTTATCTTACTTGAAGTTTTGATTGTCTGTCACAAACCTGCACATAGTTGTTAATTTCAGAAGATAATCTTACTGCAGTTACGGAGGCAAGTGATGTAATGGAAAGGCACATTGGGGATTCGCTTGCGATTATACCCCCAGTCGGAGATCTTATCTCACCAATTGTGAATCACCATTCAAAATTCACAATCTCGTTAATGTAGGCAGTGGAGCAGGATTTCCTGGATTGATCTTAGCCATTGCTTGCCTTGGTAACTTTTATTTGGAGTTCGTTTTACCAAGTTTATTTATCTTACTAGAGGTTTTGATTATCTGGCACATACATGCACATAATTAAGCTCTAAAAACCAAAGAGCTCTAGCTCAAGCGGTATCCGGTGTTAGCTTCCCATGCGGAGGTCACGAGTTCGAATCGCGTTAGGGACATTTGTGTTAGCCTTTATAGGCCCAGTTGTAGCCTTCATGGCCTTATGAATTCATATAAATAAAAAACCCATTTTTTAAAATTAAGCACTAAAACATTAACCTGCTCTCCTCATTTTAACAGAGTACCGGCGCAGCCTAGCTTTGATAACTGTTTCCATATATAATGTTGTTAGTCCAATGGCTTGTACGAGCTACTTCTGCGTGGGTTGAAGGGTGACACGTTTGGAGTATATGAATATTAACAATATAATTGATGTATAAAAGCTTTCTCCTGGTCACTGACTTAGCTACAACTTCAAATTCATAGTTTTCCGAATGCTATAGAACCAGGCAGTTATAAGTCCGATTATAAGTAGTTATAATTGGCTCTTACAGTAGAACTAGGGTCTATGGTTTTGTAATATAGGAGCGTTGCAGTGGAGAATCAATGACCCACCCTTCATTGCACGGGGCATTCCTGAAATTTTGTATGTTCTATGTTATCCTTTTACTTGTATTAATGCTAACGTTTCTGAGTTGTTCATTGAGTAAATTAACAAAATCCATGGCTCTTATGTTACTGACATGCCAACACCGTGCTTACTTTTGATTTGAATTTGTGATGTGTGGATCTCCTGAGTGACCTGCATTGATACCTGAAACACTGGTGCAGAACACATATATCCTTGAATATAACTGTTAAAACAATGACCTGTGGAACTACAACCTGAATGTTCTCACATCAGTTGTAAGTTTTTCTTCATATTCAGCTGTAAACCAACTTTCTTGAAATTCTTTGTGCAGGAAGCTTGCTAATTCTCATTCATGTTCAGAAGCATTTTCTTATCAGTAGGATTTGAAGATAAATATTCTTGGTGGGATTGACAAATATGGGAGAAGGAGATCGATTGGATGGCTCTTCATGGCATCAATATGCCCTGGCATTCACTAGCCAAGAAGCAACCTGGCAAAATCTCTTCCAGGTTTTTTCTAATCTTTGTTATCTACTTCACCTTCTTCTAAGTTTTAGGCTTACATATGCTTAGTTTCATTCAATATTGCCGTATAATTTAGGAGAAAGCTGATTGGTTTGAACTAAATTCACTGTTTTAAAGCCTAAATTTGCTAAAAAAAATCTTTGTGTTTTAAGGCCTAAATTCACTGTTTTAAAGCCTAAACTCGTTATTTTACGGGTGAAACCATATTAAAAAGTGGATTTTTTAAAACTTATGGAGAAACTAGTTTCCCCTAAAACCTACTCTAAAATTTATAGTGAATAAGCGACAATATAATAGCAATAGCCAATCCCCTAAATAAAATGATTCGGTCAACAAAATAGATCTGGGAAAAGATTTGGTTAATAACGGCTAAGTGTGTTGTGCGTATGGTTAACGCTAATAATTTTTCTTAATAACGGCTAGTCGCCTGTGCGTATGCTTAACGCCACAAGTCACTCATAGCCTATAAATAGTCGTGCCGCGCACTCATATAAATGGAGCGCTCTTCCCTTTCTTTCAGTTCCGCGCCTAAAATCTTAGGGTTTTATAGGCACTCATCCATCGATATAGATTGCCTCGACTTTTTCATCAGTTCCGCCTAAAAATTACTTAGGGTTTAGAGTATGATCGAAGTGTTACTTAGGGTTGAGAGTATGATCGAAGTGTTAGGGTTTCCCAATTCTTTTATCCACATTCAATACTCTCCAATTTCATCAACATTCTCATATGTTTTGTTGTTATTGCTCTTATTTCTAGCCTTTCCAAGCAAAGTGTGCCGGTCCAAAATCACGACCCTCATCTTTTTAACTTTATAGAGATACTGTAAGTTTGCACAATACACTATAATCTATCAGAAATTGAAGCATGTATAAACTTTCTCACTGATATCCTGTGGTCTTGACTTATTGTGTAACTCTTTTATCTGTTAATTTGGATTCAGTTGCTTCAGGCATTTCGTTTCTTTTGCTCTACATTCTTACTGATCGATTTTGTTGTTAGAGATGGTTTTCGCATATGATACTTACTGGAGATCTTCA
Source organism: Campanula takesimana (assembly GCA_026119855.1). Classification (NCBI taxonomy): domain Eukaryota; kingdom Viridiplantae; phylum Streptophyta; class Magnoliopsida; order Asterales; family Campanulaceae; genus Campanula; species Campanula takesimana. The sequence continues at coordinate 1,573,780 of JAOWBW010000056.1, forward strand.
CAAATGAAGGCTAGTCTTATCCTCATCATCGCCCCGCTCTCCCCTCCCCTCGATCTCAGTTTCATTTCCTACATTTAAGCATCATTCCAACATGCCAGACATTCATCATGCCATGGTAAATAATTGCTTCCTTGACTAAACAATTGATACTAAGATCCATGAGTAGTGCTCTCCATAAACAGTGAGGGAAAGTGATTTCTTCTTCATTATAATACTCTCAAATCAATCTCCAGTTCGGAACTTATATTGTTTTACGTTCAAACCAGAGATTTCAGTAAAATCAAAACGGTTCAAGTAAAATTCATTGAAGTTCTTGTCTGGTTGTTGTGAGGATTAGCAGTTAGTAGCACAATTCCCAAGCACGCCTCCCAGAGAATGTTTGTTTTGCATCGATATTGAAATATAAATGTCTAGATTAGTCTATCTTGTCTGCACCAATTCGTTATTATAATGATCATGTTGCGGTTCTGATTGCATTTATTCAGTTTCTTTTGTAGGCAATCCTACACTCTGTTCCCATCGCAAGGATGGTTGTGCTTGATCTTTTTGCAGAAGTAAAACTGAGATGGAGTATGTCAGAGCTGTTTTCGGGAGTTCCATATATCTGGCAAGTGGCAAGGTATAACCTTTATTTTTCTCTCTTTTTTCTTCTTTTTAATGGCTCCATGATTTTAAACAGAGAGGTTGCTTCAGTGTACATTAAGAAAAGCAGTAACCCCTTACCAGATTATTCAACATCTCCTTTCTGTTCTCTCCTGGGTAATTTTCATCCACAACAATAGACTACAATCCCAACCCTATCATTCAAACCATTATGAATGCTGTAACCACCAAAAAGATCAGAAACATCCCTACGTCGAAGCACTTCACCAATGAAATCGGTCCTTCTCACTCGCTCTTTATCTCCATATGCTCAGCCGTCACCAAGTCTTTAATCTTACAGTTTGTTTTACTTTTCTTTATTTCTGATTTATTTGTTTGTTAATTTCATAAGATGAATCTTAATGCAATTACGGAAGCGAGTGAGGTAATGGAAATTATAATAATGATCATGCTGCGGTTCTGATTGCAGATGTTCATTTTCTTTTGCAGGCACTCATACACTCTATTCAGACCGGACAGATGGTTGTGCTTAATCTTTTTTGCATAATTAAAACCTTGATGGAGTACCTCAGACATGTTTTATGGCGTTCCTTACATCTGGCTAGTGGCAAGGTATAACCTTTACCTTTTTTTAAAAAAAATAAATAAATAAATAAAAATTAATGGCTGGTTGATTTTTTTTACAGAGAGGTTACTTCAGTGTATATTAAGAAAAGCAGTAACCACTGTACCAGAAATTTCAACATCTCCTATCCATTCTCTCGTGGGACATTCCTCAAACACCCTTCAGACCACAATCCCAACCCTACCATTCAATCCAACTAGAAAACAGTAAACACCTTCTCAACCCTCAACTTCTTACCGAAAAGATCAGATTCATTGCTTCGTCGAAGCTCTCTGCTCCAATGGGTTTGTTTTAATTTTATTAATTTCTGATTAATTGTTTGTTAATTTCAGAAGATAATCTTACTGCAGTGACGGAGGCAAGTGACGTAATGGAAAGGCACATTGAGGATCCACTTACGATTATACCCCCAGCTGGAGATCTTATCTCACAAATTGTGTCATATATAATGTTTTTAGTCCAATGGCTTGTAAGAGCAGCTACTGCGTGGACTGAAAGGTGACACTTTTGGAGTATATGAATATTAACATCATAGTTGATGTATAAAAGCTTTCTCCTTGTCATTCGAAAATATCAATCTTGTTGATGTATGAAGAGGAGCAGGACTTCTTGTATTGATCTTAGCCGATGCCTGGCCTGCTAACTTTTATCTTGAGATTGTTAAAACCAGGTGTGTTTATCTTACTTAGAGATTTTGTTTTGCAGGACGAACTTGCACATAACTTCACCTTTCCTATAATGAAATATACTGAAGTATAACTTTATATAGCTTTGATAACTGCTCTATATCTAATGCTATTAGTCCAATGGTGTAAGAGCTACTTCTGTGTAGGTTTGAATTGACCCTTTTGGAGTCTATGAATAAGCGTTGCACGTTCTTAAAGAATGTGATTGATTTAACTGGTTTGTCTAATTTAGAAGTCGTAAGAGGAAAAGCTGAGGTATGTCTTTCTCTTATTGAGGTGCATGGTATCTAAGTTCGATGCTTTCGTTACATGTCTTTCTCTTATTGAGGTGCATAGTATCCGAGTTTGATGCTTTCATTACTGATTCTGTTTTGTGAAAGAATCATGGGGTTGACTTCTAGTTTATAAGTCATGTTTAGTTCTGGAGTAGTTGTTTCTGTGCAGTACAAGCTGATTGGAAAGAATATAAATTATGAAATGACAAATTTTCTCATCTATAAGTCAATGATCTTCCTGAATGCTGCCACATCTTATTAATATTATACTCCCTCTGTCCCAGAAAGATAGTCTCATTTTGACTTTTTATGGTCAACAAAAATAAACTTTGACCATACATTATTGTCAATTTAATGATCACAATGAAATTCTGAAAATTGTTATTGATAAATCACTTAATGATTTATCAATTACAAATTTTAGAAGTTCGTTAGAATGATTAGATCGTCACCAATGTTGGTAAAAGTTCATTTCTGTTGACCATTAAAAGTCAAAATGAGACTATCTTTCTGGGACAGAGGGAGTTTGAGATGCCGTAAGTTTGCACAATACACTGTGTGTGTATAATTTATCTGATATCAGAACTAGTATTGTCTTAAGCTATTATAAGAGTGCACTTGAAGTGCATTGGGTGGAAAGTAATACCGGATGCCGTTTGAGCTAGATCTCTTTGTCAGCCTTGACCTATCATGTCTGTTCTTTTTTTTCTTTTTTAGTTTCGTTCGTTTTGTGTTTACATTCTTACAGATATTTTTGTTTTTAGGGATGGCTTTTCGCATATGATCCTTACTCGAGACATCCACAAATGAAGGTTAGTATTATCCTTATCATCATCATTCTCTCTCTCCTCTCCCCCCCCCCCCCCCCCACTATCTCATTTTTTTGTACATTTGAGCATCATTTAAACATGAAACAGATTCCTCTTTTCCATCTCCAATGTTTGATAATATGGTAAGGAGGAAAATATTGAGTGTCAGAAAAAAGCAAACATGGCAGAAAATCACCGTACCATGATAATTATAATTGAATATTTGGATAATCAATTCAATCCAAAATCCATGTGTACTGCTCTCCGAACACATTTAGAGCAACTGCCATGTGATTTCTTCTTCACTAGCATTAAATCTTCATGGCTTCTTCTTCTTCGTCCTAGCATTAAATCTTTACGTAATACTCCCTCCGTCCCAAAATGATCTTCTCATTTGGCATTTTTCATTGTCCCAAAAAATATTCACATTTCTACAACCTAGGCTTAGAAGTGCCCAAACAAAACATGACTAGTGAATCAAGTGTTCATATCCTTAAAAAGTTTGAATAGTCAAATGTGAAAATCATTTTGGGACGGAGGGAGTACTATATATTACTCCTATCAATTAACCCTCCAGTATGAAACTTACATTGTTTTATATTTAACCAAACTCCTTCCGTCCCATAATGATAGTCCCGTTTGACTATTCAAACATATTAGTAACTTATTGTCATTTTTATTACCGCCCTTAGTGAGTGAGGTCCAATTATTAGTCCCACTAAACTCTCTCTTGCAACAACCATGCGTTACGAAATATATTCATCAAAAGGTTTAAGTTTGGAAGTTTAATCATTTTAGCATATCAATTTTGAATTTGGACTATCATTGGGACAAACATAACTGGAAATGGAAAGGAGGAATATCATTTTGGTACGGAGGGAGCATATTTTAAAATTTTCATTATTGTTCCTGTCCGCGGCATAAGCACCACAACGACGGCCCAGTGAACATAAACATCTTGGGTACACTTGTCTTAGCACATGCCCACCTAAAAATCCATGGACGATATTTGTGCATGTGGCCACTTAAATAGCTCATTGCCGATGTGGGGATGGGGTATTGCAGTGAGGATTGGCCTTGATGTGCATGAATCAATTAAATGCAATATATATACTTCATGTTGTGCATTGAGATACTTTTCTGGCACAGGTGCTCCTCTAAAACGGAAGCATTTGTTTGATACGAATGTACGTGTGTAGATATTGTATCATAATTGTCTAGTTTAGTCCATCTTGGAAGCATTTGTGTGGGTTCTGATTGCAAGAGTAGTGATAGGCAAAGGGATAAATAATTCCGGAAAAGGGTGACATACTTGGAAACCCAAGTTAACATCCTTGTCAGCATGTTTAAAATTTGAAAAAAAAAAAGGCTTTATTACATCAGATTAAAAAAAAAAAAAAAAAAACTCCCCAGAATTCACCCTTTCATTTACCAAACTTAAACCTTTTGAGTGCCATCATTTTCCTGATTGCAAATATGTGTGCTCTTTGAATGCCATCACTTTAGACCTCATACTTCCGCATGCCAATTATTTTCCTGATTGCAAATGTGTGCTCTTTCGCAAGCACTCCTATATTGTTCCCACCATGGTTGTCCTTGATCTTTTTGCAGAAATAAATCCTATGTGGAGTGCGTTCCTTTTTCTGGCCAGGTAACCTATTCTCGTAGTATGTTCTAATGGCTCTGTGATTCGTCTATTTGGCAAGACAATTTTTTTTTTTTGGCTAGTTTTACTGATGAATATATGCTTGTTTTGTCTGAAACAGAAGCCTGAATGGCTTAGAAATATCCAGTTTTGAGGCTCTTTTTATGTGACAGATCATGAGACCAGTTATGAGGGAATAATAGTATGGGTACAATAGTTTGGACCGTTTAAGTTGTTGCTGCGGTGTCCAGTGTTAAGTATCCGTTTTCCTGCTATCGTGAATTTATGATGAGTGCTACTATTCACACCCACATAATTGCTGAATATACCCGCAATACTAAGTCCACTTGAAGCAATTATCCACCTACACTAGATTCACCACCTCTTTTTCCCGTTTTACCCTTTTCAACCCTAAATATACACTCATTTAAATTAACAAAACACACACCCAATTAATAATCAAATCATCGACAGTAAAGGAAATCCTAATTCAATTGCAAACTCATCTAGGCAAGAACTTTAATGTTACAAGATTATGGATACCCTAGTAAAAAGTTCAAAAATTTTAGGTCTGAAGCAAGTCAATGAGAGAAACCCAGAAAGAGAGACTCGCCGGTGGTAAACAGAGGGTGAGATAATCGGCAATAGAAGGGAGAGAGAGATGTGTATGGGTGCAAGGGAGCTTATTCATTCAGAACCAACTGTGTGTAGTTGTGTGTGTTTTCTTGAGATCTTTCTTTAGCAGCAACAATGGAGATGGTGAAGAAGTGCTTTGTTATGGCTTTAGTTTTGCCTGCCATTAACACTCAAGCACTCGTTCCTGCCCATGCTCCTTCAAGTGATGGTTCATCAATCGATCAAGGGATATCATATGTTCTGATCATGCTTGCTTTGGCTTTGACCTATATCATGCATTAAGCCGCTTCTTATTTTCTAGGGTTCTAGTTAGTTTTGCTTTGGTTTATTTGATTTCCCAGTTTTCCCTTTATTTTTTTTTGGATTTTATGATTCAACCTCAATTCTCTGCAATGTAAAGGTTATTGATTTGTCTATCTATTTCTTCCCAGGAAAAAAAAAAAAGAGGTGTATGTATGAATCTATTTTATGAGTATTTTATTTCTCTTGTCTAGATCATTTTGCAATTAGAGAGACATATATTTTTATTTTATTTTTATTTTTATTTTTTTAATTGAAAGAAGTTAGGGTAAGAAAATGGAGTAAAAAAAATTGAAGTTGAAAATTTAATGAGTAAATAGATGAGAAAGTTAATGTACGGTGTATTTAGTTAATATGTAAAAATTAGAGAAACCTAATTAAGGATGTACTATAATATAAGAAGGTTACTAAGGACATTTTAATTGGTGGCATTTTTTGCAAGAATTAGTATTGCGGATATATTCAGCAATTTTGCGGGTGTGAATAGTAGCACTCTTTACGATCTAGTGTCCATCGTAATTTGGACCGTTTAAGTTTCTCTGGTGTTGAATATTATTATTATTATTTTCATTTTTAACATTGTATCACAAGAAGGGCTTCATTTTAGACCCAAAACTTGACTGCGTTAATCTTTATTAACGGAAATTTTGCAAAAACCAACACCGAAACATATTTAAAGAATCAATTAACAAAATTGACTAAATTGTAATTACTTAGCCATTAGTGATGGTAGGATTGTGATGGTGGTAGTGGGGGAGGAGTAGTGATGATGGTGATAGTGATGGTGGGATTGTGATAGTGGTGATGGTGGTGGACTGGTGGTAAGGGTAAATATGAAGTCACAAAAAAAATCTCACAAAATGATGTGTCAAGAAGTTATTGGTGTTTTTAATTAGAGTGTATCGGGTCCACAATCAATGCAACTAATAAAATATTGCCACCTCATTTTGTATCCATCATTTTGTGTAATTCTTTTGCGACCCTAGCATTGCCCTGGTGGGAATGGTGATTACAAATTGTAGCGGCTTCAGCAACTTGAATCCTTGAATTGTGACAGTTGTTAGCTGTTATTCGCTAATAAAGATAACCACGTTAAGTTTTAGCTCTAAAATCGCCCTAGGCGGCGCCTAGGCGCTAGACGGCTGAGCTCCGCCGCGACTTCCGGCAAATCGGTCAGGTAAGGCGCTTGGTCATCTAGTCGGCCGCTTAGGCGATCTGGGCGTCGATTAGTCGGCTAGGCGCCCACTCAGATCTACCTCCGTGATGGTCGTCGGAACCAGTTGTCGCCGTCGCCGCTTTAATATGGAAGGTCGAAAAACGGATTTTGATGATGTGCATGGAGGATGGGAGGAGAGAGAAAAGAAGATCTGCTGAAGCTTGGACTGCAGCGGTTGAGGTAGTGATGGATCCGCCGGAGCTATGGAGCTGGATCCGCTGGCCGGAGCTGGAATTGCCGGCTAGGGCTGGAATCGCCAAGCGTGATGTACTCCGTATTTGGCTTTCTCTCTCTCTCTTAAATTGGGAGTGGGGATACAGTTGGTTGTGTTGTGGGGAAGTGGGCATGGGAAATGGGCATAATATTAAATTGGGATGTAGTGTAGCTGTGTAGTGTAGTGTAGGTGATTAATTGTTTTTTTTTTCCTTTTCCTTTTCTTTTGGTCAAGATATACTATACTTATTTTAATTTTTACAAACTATGTGCATGTGTGTTATCTGTTTTATGTATTATGAGTTCTCAATAATTAAAATTAAATATTAATTAATTATTAAATATTAAGTAACACTAATTTTTTGATAAATATATATAATTAATTTATTAAAAATATATAAAAATACATATAATTCTAGGCCCCTAGGCGCTAGGCCTGGCCTCACCGCCTAGCCTAGGGGCCTAGCTCTTTTTAGAACACTGACTATGATGGTGAAAATGCATTAACACCCTGTTATCTATTTTTAAACTCTTGAGTTTTTCAAATATATAATAAAATATGAAGAAAAAAAAATGGTACTCCATTTTGTTTCGCATTGGTTCATATAAGGGTTAATGACAATTTAGGGCCTGAACTCCAGGGGGTGCGTCTAAAAAGGGCCTGGGTTTTTTTCCCCGCTAGATCAGGGCTCAGTATCTAAATTTTTCGGCAGTTAAGGGCTTTTTGACGGAAATCGTTAGAAAAGTCAGTTAAGTGTCATGTGCATGGCACGTGATCGACTAAATGGATGGATTTGTAATAAAAATTTGTCAAAAACAAACTGTAAATTTTAAAATTTGAAGGGTTAAATCTAAAACAAAACCCTACCCCTCTTCTCCCCTTTAACGCATCATCTTCCTCTCCCTCTCTCATTCCAACGCATCATCTTCCTCTCCTCTCTCCGGCGAAATTTTCCCTTCCCCACCTTCGGCGTCCCCTCCCCTTACTCCGGCGATGATCTGTGGCAGCCAGCGGTGATCTCCGACGGCATGAGATGCGGAAAAGGCTACCGGAATTCTATGCTGTTCCTGGTGCTTTTGACTGCTCGAATCAGGTCTGATGGAGACTTTTTTAGCACCATTCTCTTCGTCCAGTCAGGGCGCCCCTTGTGGTGTTTGCTTTCTCGCCGGAATGTCGCCGGCGAACGACGGCGGTGAAAGGGGACTGCTGGCTAGACGGAGGCCACTTGCGGCAAATCTGAAGGCTAATGAAGGTGGTTTTGGTGGAGATGGATTCGGCTTCTCTAGGGGAGTCCAGATCTGGTCCCCTTCAACTGCAGAAATGAGTTTTTTCTTGGATGTTTAATTTGGAAGAACAAGACAAGTTTTTGGTTTGATTTGGTTCCCCACCTCTTCTGAAAACAGCCTCGAATCTTATTTGATTCGTTGGGTTTGTTTGGTCAAAAACTTAAGTTGTGTTTTCGGATATAAAAATCCCTTGTTTGTTCAATTTCTTGCCAGATTGTCGAATTTATGACTGAGGTTTATGGATTTGGTTTTTGGGTTTTTGATATTAGATCCAGTTTTAACTGTTGTTATACATCGTCATCATCATCAAATTCGCCTTAGTTCTTGTTCAATTGGTATCTGTAAAGGGTGAATTTGGAACTAATTTGAGTTTCTGTTAATTTAATTGCGCTCAATTGAAGAATCATGACGTTCTGATTCCATGCATGTAACTAATGATTAATTTTGGTAGGTAATTGAAATGTATATGACTTAGATCTGATTCACCTTCAGGGTTTTGATCTGGGTGTCCAATTGCTTTTTGATCTGGTTGTTATTTGATTACTCAGCTCTTTGTTAATTTGGGTTGATTTCTCTGTTAATTTTCGGTGGTGGTTGTGGTGGTTGCAACAGGTGGATGGTGGCGGGCGGTGGTAGCTATGGTGGTTCTAAGTGGTGGAGGTGTTGGATGGTGATGAACGGTGGTGGCTATGGTGGTTTGAAGTGGAGGATGGGTGGGTGTTCATGAAGATGATGAGAAGGGAAATGTAAAAAATTGTTAATAATTATTTTTATTTAATAAACAGGGTGAGCTTGATGGGAATAATTTTATTTTATTTTTTGTAAATACTAAATAGTGATAATTACTTTATGTTGTTTTAAATTTGGTGAATGTAAAAAGTAATTTATTATGCTCATAGAATAAAATTTAAATTTATTTATAATTTTCTTTATTTTAAATTTATTATTTAGAAAATAATCTAAATCCTTTTATATTTAATATAGCTATTAGATTAATTTGTTTAATAATTTTGTTTTTTTTTAATAAATTTATTTTATATATGATAATTACTTATTTTATTATATACTTGATTATTAAGAAAAAGGATTATTTTTTAGAAAAAATATTTATTTCATTTTTAAACCTTTTGAGTTTCAAAATTTTCACTAAATCCCTTACTAACTAATATCATTACAAATCCATCCATTTAGTCGATCCCGTGCCATGCTCACGGCACTTAACTGACTTTTCTAACGATTTTTGTTGATCCCAAAGACACAACAAGGGTATGAAAAGAGGCTAGAGGGGGGAGGGGGTGAATAGCCTATTTAAAATTTCAACTATTTTTCAAAATTCAACCAAGTGCTTACAATCTTGAATTTGCGGTCAAGTAAAAACCACACGGTCAAGGTGTAATATGCACAGCGGAAGTTTTCGATGGAAATAAGATAGAGTTGGTTTTGACTAAAATCTCTAAGGAACACCAACACTCACTGTCAACCAGGTTGCGGTCAAGTGAGTCCGGTCAAGGTAAGTGTGCGGTCAAGAGATTTGCGATCAAGAATGGTTGAGTTTGAAAGTTGTTGTCTTGGAAGTTTTGGCAAATGATAAGTTAGTCAGATTTTAACTTAGGCAATATGGAGAACATACAAACACAATTCACAACAGTTCATAAATCTGAAAGATCAAACACTAAACGACAGACAAGATTAATATGAACAATAAAGAACAAGATGAACAATACTTGAAAATAAATTGCAGAATTGTAAAGAGTAGTAAGTAAATGACACAAGTATTTGGAAATGTTCGATCTGTTAAAAGATCTACGTCCTTTACCAAGATGGTCAGTCTTGGATTTTGAATGGAGGTATATATTGATTCTTGTGTGTACAAATTACAGAGATGAAGCTTTGAATCAACACCTACTTTCTATGAAGAATAAATCCTAGACTTAGACCAGTGTATCCCTTTTGATGCAATCTATGTGATTGATCAATTGGGGTGAGTGTGTGTAAGAATCAGAAGCTCTTTAAAATATATATGATTTAGAGCCTAAAGAATCTTGTGTGTTGCAAAGCTTGAGATGTCTTGAATGTTGCTGGAGATCTTTGAAGGTGAGCACTTGAAGATTCAAAAGATTCTGGAAATATTGAGTATGATCTTCAATCACCAAGTATTTCAACAGCAATTTCTCTTTTTGAATCTCAACAATGTTCAATGAAGAACTTAAGGGCTATTTATAGCCTTGAATGAGAAAATAGCTATTAGAATTACTTGGGCTCCAAGTTGAAGGACAATGAGCTGTTGAATTCTGATTGGAGCTCAAACTGAGTTTGTCCTTTTTGCAGATAAGAGGTGGTCCCACTTAGATGAATTCAAATTTGAATTACTTGGGGTCCAAGTCCTGCAAGTTCTAAACTAACCATAGTTGGACCAAGGTTAAGTTTGAACAAACTTGGGTTACTGGATAACTTCTTCACTTGCGGTCAAGGCATCACGGTCGAGAGATTTCCGGTCGAGTGGTCTTCCACGGTCAAGTGAATTACCACGGTCAAGGAGTTCTCAAGGTCAAGGACTTGACCACTAAATTTCCAGATTTAGAAATTTTTTAAGCCCTATAGATCTAAAGCCTATACTACTAAAGTGGACTATTCTAGAAATGAAGTTTAACATTTCTTACAATACATCCTAAAGTCCACAAAATATAAAATTAGGTCATGGGATCAATCAAATCTAGGTAATAGGAGTGGTTTATAAATAAGCATACCCTACAATTTCCGTCAAAAAGCCCTTAACTGCCGAAAAATTTAGATATTGAGCCCTGATCTAGCGGGAAAAAAAACCCAGACCCCTTTAAGACGCAACCCCCTGGAGTTCAGGCCCTAAATTTTCATTAACCCTTTATATATGGCACGCTATACAAGATTGCCACATAAGGCTGTAAACGAGCCGAGTCGAGCTTTGGGGTGTCGAGCTCGTTTAAAACTTATCGAGCTCGAGATTTTATCGAGCTCGAGCCCACTTGCTTGTTCGAGCTCGAGTCGAATCGAGCTCGCGAGCTGCTTGCGAACAACTCGAGTCATTATTGAACTTGAGTTTTAACGAGCCGAGTTCGAGCTTAGACATTTTTTAAAGAAAAATATGGTCTTAACGAGCTTATTGAGCCGAGTTTGAGCCGTTCGAAAACAAAAATTCAATTTTAATGAGCTTATCGAGCCGAACTCGAGCTTTTAACGAGCCGAACACGGTCGGCTCGATAACAAAAACGAGCTTGACAATCGCTTCGAGATCGACTTGAGCTACACCTCGAGCTCACTCGAGCTCGAGCTTTCACGAGCCGAGCTCGAGCCAGCTCGGTTCGTATAACAGCCCTATTGCCACAGTAACGATCTAAGGAATTTTTTTTCCATCCCCTAAATGTTGCTAAATAAATGCTTAAATTTATAGACTTTTGTCTTAACTTGATGTCAATTTTGGAAAGTGACTAAATCTGTTTTAACATACAAAAACTTGAATGTCTAAATTTTTGGGAGGTGAATAAATATGTTTTAACTTGCGAAAGTCGAATTTATGCTTAGACTTACTATTAAAATAAAGTCAATCTTACGGAAAACTTGTTTTACACCAGACGAAAAAAAAGTTTTTCATAAGTACCTGTTCAAATATTTTAAAGTGTTGGTTCTAATATTATAAAATGCCAAATTTCAAAATGACGCTTATAAACATTCAAAACGACACTTCTAACGTTTGCTAAAGAGTGCCAGTGATATTGTTAATGATTGCCGGTTTTAGCGTTAAATTGTATCTGCTGTAGTGTTAAGGATTGCCGGTTGTAGTGTTCAATATAGCCGGTTGAATAGTTAAAATATTGTCGGTTTATTGTTAATAAGTGTCGGTTATAGTATTAAAATGTGCCGGTTATAATGTTGAAAAGTGCTAGTGAGTTTTTTTATTTCCGATTATTTAAAAAAAAATGTCTCCGCATTTTGAAAATATGCTTCACATTAAAATGAGCGTGAAACACGTTTTTCACCCTAAAGTAATGAGGTGAGGTTATAGTATGAAGGTGTTTGTGAGTATCAATAGCAGCATAAAATATATTAAGTGAGTTAGTTGACGTGAGTATTACGATTTAATTTTGAAAAATTATCTTTAGCACAAATAAATACTGATAATTTTTCATGTTTCAAATGAGAAGATGATAGTACAATCCATCGTAATGCCATGCATTGTAAAAAGGACTAATTGCAATTTAGTTACCTGAGTTTTACACGAAGTTGCAATTGGTTATTAAATTTTTCAAAGTTGCGATTCGACTCCTGAGTTTGCTGAACCGGAGCAATCAGGTGTAAAACTCGTTATTTAGTTAAAAAAACTAACGAAATGTATATCATGTGCGAAACATGTGACTTTTATTGAGGGAAAATATGTCATTCTCACTTGTAAATGAATCTCACTTACAAATATTTTAGTTTCAAGTGTTAAAAATAAAAGATTAGGGGTCGAAATATAAATATGCCTTCATCTTCAACCTTTAGCATAATCCCCCACCACCCAAAACAACCACCATCTACCCACCACCACCTTCGCTATCATCAAACCTAAAAACAAGCCATCATACCCGGAGTTTACTATAATGAAAACACATTTTGACAACACATTTTGACATTTAAGTCCTTAAATGTCAAAATGAAAACACAAATGAAAACACATTTTGACAGATTTTATTGTCACGCAAGATGGGTGAAAATAAATATGTAGATTATGCATAAAATTAAGTGAACATCTAGGAACATATTTTTATGGGTTAAGAAGAGTTTCCAGTTTACAAATCTAAAAATTTCCATGTATATATTTTACTATAATTATTGCAAAACAGAGCAGCCCTTCATAATGCTTCATGAGCAGATTTTTGTTACTTCAAATTTGAAGTCCAAAATCAAGACAAATGAATGAAGATTGTAGAGGTTCTGCAAATAGGTAAAGAAGAATTAGTGGTAGCAAACAAAAGTGTATGTGATATAAAAAAATAAACAAAAATAGAAACTTAAAGAAACAACGTGTAAAACAATGAATCTTACAACTTTGAACAACTACAATTTCAAAAGTATCCATGTGGGTAGCTACAAGAAATAAAAACATAACAAAATTAATAAAGCTCACAAATTTTCATCAACACAATCAATCAAAAATATCACACAAACAAAGATAAAAGAAATACAACAACAACAACAAAAACAAACTTTCTTTCTCATATTTATATTTTCATGCAAAGTCTATATGCATTCTTTTATTAAAAGTGATTAAAAAGTATTTATATTGCTAATTAGAGAGTTGAAGGAAAGGAAACTAAAAAGACATGCACAAAATTCATTCAAACATAAATACTCATATATCTTTCAAATTCTTAGGTGGTTATGTATGAATGTTTAAAGTAATGAACGTCTAATGTATGACCTTTCACAATCCAAACGGGTCTATGTGTGTATATGTAGTGTTAAATTTAATAATTAACATGTAATGTAATTATTATAATTAATTAATGATTACCTAGTAATATTAATAGTAATTTTAAAATTTATTAAAAGGTATTTATATTTCCATGCAAAGATTGTATGCATTCTTTTATTAAAAGTGATTAAAAAGTATTTATATTATTAATTAGGGAGTTGAAAGAAAGGAAACTAAAAAGACATCGCACAAAATTCATTCAAACATAAATACTCCGATATCTTTCAAATTCTTGGGTGGTTATGTATGAATGTTTAAAGTATCTCTTAATGAATGTCTAATATATGACCTTTCACAATCCAAACGTGTCTATTTATGTATATGTAGTGTTAAATATAATAATTAACATATATAATGTAATTGTTATAAATAATTAATACTATTAATAAAAATAGTTAACCCATAAAATAATTGTTATAACTAATATTATTAATTATAAGTTTTACTTTACATAATAACTAATGATTAACTAGTAATATTAATAGTAATTTTAAATTTATATAATGATTATTATAATAAAAAAATATTCTATTAATGGTAATAATTTATGTATATAGTAACTATTATTTTTAACTAATAGTATTAATAGTAATCTTTAACATATATTATAACTATTATTATTAAATAATACTATTAGTAGTATGGGAAGGGCTAATACCACTACAAAAATACTTTTCCACTACAACACTAATGAAATTATAACAATGTGACAAAATTACCCTTTTCTTATTAGAAGGCTTTTTCAAATTTAGTATCTAATCTTTCCTTGTTGAATTATACATATTCCTAATCAATTCCAGCTCATTATTACAAACTGAATATGCAGAATTTTCTTTTTTCCATTTTGAAACAATATTTAGTCATTTAATATAGCAGTAAAAAAATAAATAAAATAATTTTTTATTTAGTTTATTCCTTATAAAATTACTTAATTTATTGGTTTTTTTTATTTGAGAAGTAAAAATACAAAATAAAAATTGTATACCTAATTTTATTTAACTTTTTTTAAAGCAACAAAAAGAAGTAAAAAATAAAAATATTATACGCATCACTTATAAAATTACTATTTTGTTTTCCTTAAATCTTTGTTTTTTACCACTATATCACTCATTGTTTCAAAATTAAAAAATAAAAATTAAAAAAATCTACAAATTCAGTTTGGACTATTCAGCTGAAAGGTAATTGATGTGATAATAATGTGGGTATAGTTAAAGAAGGAAAGCACAAAAATTAAATCTGAAAAGAGTTGGTTTTGGGGGAAACTAGTTCCTCCATAAGTTATAAAAAGTCTTGTTTTTTTTTTAACCCTTCTTAAACCTTAAAAGGCTTAAACCCTAAACCTCAAACCTAAACCCTAAACTTTAACCCCTATAAAAACATGACTTTTTATAACTTATGGAGAAACTAGTTTCCCCCAAAAATTTCTCATCTGAAAAATGAATGCATGGTTTAACTACACTATCTGCTAATACTGAAGAGGGTAATTTTGTCACAAAGTGGTAATTTTATTAATGATGTAGTGGAAAAGCATAATTCGTAGTGGCAATAGCCCCTCCCTAGTAGTATTAGTCAACTTACATAGTAACTATTATGATTAACTAATATTATTAATAGTAATAATTAACATATATACTAAACTATATTATTTAACTATTAATAGTAAACTATAATAGTTAGCTATTATAATTATTATTATAAGTATTAGTTTCTATAATAATTAACTATAATAGTTACCTTATATAGTAGCTAATATTATTAGCTAATACAATTAGATAAGAAACAAAAATTGAAAAGTCACTTGTTTATGAACGGGGCGTTGATGTGGGATCGCCAAATGCAAGGTTCCTCCATAGTTCGTCCACGTGTCATCACCATAACCATCTTCACCAACTTTAATATATATATATATATATATATATATATATATATATATATATATATATATATATATATATATATATATATATAAGATTTGATTAATAAAATTTAATTAGTTGAAAAGTCACACCTTTAATGCACGCCCTACTTAGTCTACACTCGTATTCTATATATATAAGAGCATGAGTTATATTAGATACTTATATATTCTTATAGAAGACTCTTCTATTCATATATGCTTTCTATAGAACTTATGTAAAGAGAAAAGTAATTCAAAAGTACCTAGTATCATACCTATTGTTATTAACTAATATTAGTACCTAGGTAGCCGAATGTCAAAAGAGTTTGGAATTGAAACAGTCAACTTACATGGAAGCCTCACAATCAAGATAAACCATTTAGTTGCTTACGTGTCATACCCAGGGTTGGTTTCACCAACTTTAAAATACTATAAGTATAGATTATAGTCTTCTAATGTCAATAGATATATGACATCTTACACAATCATAGATTTGTATATATAGTTATTGATCAATAGTAAGTTCTATAGTCCTATAATAAAAGCTAATGAATTTCTATAATGAACTAAACCTATTCCTTATCCTACTAATTATGTTATAATGTCAGGTACTTATTCTTATTAGACTAATCATTATCATCTAGAATAGTTAATTGTATATACACCATGCATATGTACATTGCATAGTTAACTACAATAGGAACATTTCCATAGATACATTGTCAATCTAACTATACAACTTACATATTTTAAACATACTTATACCCATAACTATGCATGTAACCTATAGTTAGTGACTAATTAGCAAGATCCGAAAAGTCTAAGCATTTATGCCTCTAATCCAACGTGGGATCATTAGAAGCAAGATAAACCAAATACATGATGAGGTGTCATTCCCAAGGTGAGTTTGACCTACTTTAATATACTATAAGTATAGATTTCCTCTTCTTTTTTGTTATTGTTGCTCCTTTTTCAGAATTTAGTTTATACTCCCAGTAGGTTCTTAGTTTTTTTGCTGTTTCTCTGAAGCAACTTTGAGCAATAATTATTGGTTAATTCAATTATCGTAATAAAGATCTAAAAAATGTTATTTATAGTATTTATAATGGTGTACCAATAAAAAAAATAAAATTTTCATCGCTTGCTCAAAGTTCCTTCAAATAAGCTTCTAAAAAAATTAAAAACCTTAAACTGGGACAAAAGTAAAAACCTTAAACTGGGACGGATGTAGTAATCTTTTGAGGGGTTGAGAAAGTTGGATAGTGTAAGTATAACATAATTATGCATTAAACTACTAAACTACTGTAATCGAGCTTAATTTACTGTACATTACAATGGTTATAATGGTACAACATTGTCATGCCTAGGATCTATGGATTTCTTTTTCTTTATTTTTTCACGTACTCCCTTTTGTCTGCAAATGATTTTTCGTTTTTTATAGCAATAATTTTAAGTTAATTTAATTATTCTAATAAAAATTTGAAATTTATTATTGATATACCTTCATACATACTACCAATAACAAATTTTTTCATCAAAATAGTTAAATCAACCAAATTTGTTGCTCAAATATAGGCATAACAAAAAAAGAGGGATATTGTTCTGGAATGGCGGTAGGGGCGAGCATGGTATAAGACAATTCAGTATTGGGGATAATATCCCTACCAAAGCGTATATCTTCGGTGCGTAAAGTTTTGAACCGTGACAACTCGATTTTAAATGGTATGATTCTTATTGTTCTCAGTTTTGAGATTGATCGGTTCAAGATATAATTCGGTTACTCGACAATGATGCTGAAGCTTGAGCTAACAAGTCTAAAAAAAAATCAAGTAATACTAATAAATTAACACTTAAATAAGTAAACTCTAATTTATATATGAGGAAATTATAAGGAATTAAGAAACGAAAGCAATGAATCATGCAGAGAAAAACAAGATTGAAACGAGCTTTACCTACAACAATCGAGAAATCGAGTTAGAAACAATCAGTTTGCTGCAACATGTATGGGTGAGATCCTATGGTGAGAAGAGGAGAATTCACCGAAAGGCGGGTGGCTGAAGGGGAAAGTGGATTGGGGTAGGGTGAGGATCTTTGCCGCACTAGGTACGGTTAGGAGAGAGGAAGTCGAAGGAGCCAATGGGTGTTTGCTCTAATGATATGTCCTTTTAACTTCTATTATCCCAGTATATGTGTGTATATTATATATATGTTTGTGTGTGTGTGTGTGTGTAATGATGTAGTTTTAATTTATGTTCGGAACGGGATATCGGCTCGGTATATTATCACTAAACCAAAACCAAAACTAAAATTTTAGTTCTATTAAATTCAAATATCGTATACTTAATGGTATGCTCAGTTCTTCGGTTCGATTTTAGTACAATTTTCAGTATTTTCCGCATTTCTTGCACGCCTCTAAATAAAAAGGGGCTTGGACTCTAGGGCCCCTAAGCCCAGATTCAAACCCAAATAAGGAAAATCCAGATGAAAAATTCCTCATACACCCCTCACTAGCAAAAAGATGCAATAAGACTAAAATGCCCTCATATCTCCTCCCATCCCTCACCAGCAAAAACATGCAAGAAGACTAAAATGCACTCATATCTCATCCCATCCTTACTTTTTTGGTCAAATCCTAGTCAGCTCTTATAACTTACACATAATTATATATAAGAGTCAAAAAAAATAATTTTTTTCATTTTTTTTAGAAAAAAAAATTATTGTTTTGGTCAAACTCGGTCAAACCGAAGCCAAACTCTTATAACTAACACATATTTAACATATAAGAGTAAAAAAAATATTTTTTTTATTTTTTTAGAAAAAATATTAATAATATTTGGTCAAACTTGGTCAAACGATAGTCAAACTCTTATAACTAACACATAAGAGTAAAAAAATCACTTTTTCCATTTTTACCAAAAAAAAATAACAAATTATTTGGTCAAAGTTGGTCAAACTGCAGTCAAACTCTTATAACTAACACATAATTATCATATAAGAGTTACAAAATTATTTTTTTCACTTTTTTACAAAAAAATAATAATTTTTTTTTGGTCAAATTTGGTCAAACAACAGCCAAACTCTTATAACTAACACATAAGAGAAAAAAAAATCATTTTTTCCATTTTTTTACAAAAAAAAATAACAAAATTTTTTGGTCAAAGTTGGTCAAACAGCAGTCAAACTCTTATAACTAACACATAAGAGTCAAAAATTTCAAATTTTCCATTTTTTTACAATAATAATAATATTTTTTTTTTGTCAAACTTGGTCAAACAGCAGTCAAACTCTTATTACTTTCACATAATTATCATATAAGAGTTACAAAAATTACTTTTTTTCATTTTTTACAAAAAAAGTAATATTTTTTAAGTCAAATTTGGTCAAACTTAGTCAAACAACAGTCAAACTCTTATAACTAACACATAAGAGTCAAAATTTCACTTTTTCCATTAAAAAAATAATAATAATTTTTTTTTGTCAAACTTGGTCAAACAGCAGTCAAACTCTTATTACTTACACATAATTATCATATAAGAGTTACAAAAATTACTTTTTTCATTTTTTACAAAAAAATAATAATTTTTTTTTAAGTCAAATTTGGTCAAACAACAGTCAAAATCTTATAACTAACATATAATTAACATAAAAGAGTCAAAAGTCTTATGAACCTGTTCATAAGACTAAAGTCTTATTAAACTTGTTCATAAGACTTTGCTCTTATCAATAGATTAATGTGTATTATAAGACATTTTTTCAGTCTTATTAAACTTGTTCATAAGACTTTGCTCTTATCAATAGATTAATGTGTATTATAAGACATTTTTTCAGTCTCATTGAAACATGTTTCATTTGAACTTGTGTTAATAAAACTAAAGTCTTATTAAACCTGTTCATAAGACAAAAATCTTATTTGACATGTTCAAACTTGGTCAAACAGCAGTCAAAACTCTTATTACTTACACTTAATTATCATATAAGAGTTACAAAAAAAATACTTTTTTTTATAAAAAAAAAATAAAAAAATTGGTCAAACTTGGTCAAACAGCAGTCAAAACTCTTATAACTGATACATAATTAACATATAAGAGTCAAAAAGTCTTATATACATAATTAACATATAAGAGTCAAAACTCTTATAACTGATGATAATCAACGATGCGATGCAACCACATACAGTATATTACATCTAACTGATACATAATTAACATATAAGAGTCAAAAAGTCTTATAAACATTAATAAAACTTTTTGCTCGAACAACTGAAAAGTCTCATGAACATGAATCTGAACATTACAATGCCAACTAGGTCTGCCAATGAACGTATAATTGCTTGCAATATTATGAAATTATCCCTGCAAATATCAAATTATAAACCAAATAGCTATGAACATTACAATGCCAACTAGGTCTACAGTAGAGCAATTAAAAAAAGCACAAATCTCAGCTCATATTATTACTCGGAATGTGCAATTAACAAATGCTACATCAAAAAAAACACAAAGTCTTTACAATATCAAATTCCTACAATCACTCTTCAAAATCAGCAAACCTGATTTCGCCGGAGCCGGATCTGGAGATTTCAAAAATCTTTGTGCACCGGAGACGAGGACGACGGATCTACGCATATCGGAGACGAAGGCGCCTGATCGAAGAAAGAGAAACGTCGGTCATGTGCGCCGGAGCATGAGGAGGAAGGATCTGAGAGAGAGGGGAACAGATCTGTAGAGAGAGAATAATAGAGACGGTCGCCGGAGATACCTTGAACGACGCCGGTCGCCGGTTTAGATCTGAGGTTCGCCGGTTACTACGACGGCGTTGTTGTGGTTGTGACGACGTGCCTTTGAGAGGTTGTTGAAGAGGGAGACCCGAAAGAGAGAAGAGGATGGCCGGAGAAAAGGTCTCCGGTGGGAGGATTTGGCCGGAGAAGAAAAGGGCAGTAAGTTTAGGGTTTGGGTTTGAGAGAACGTGAGATTTAGTGTGTATGTGTGTGTGTTTTGAGAGAGAGAGAGAGATGTGGCAAAATGATGATGAGGAGAGGGAGTGAGGCCTTTTATATGCAGGGTAGTATCGGTATTTAGGAATTATTTTTGACCCGTCAATGGATCTTAATGGATCCTAGGGGTGTCTGCGGAATTTTGATCTCACCCAAGCTCCTTTTCTGGTATTTAATCTGGGGCTCTCCTTATCTGTAATAAAATCTGGGACTGGGGGCCCTTAGGGAAATTTTCCAAATAAAAAAGGGTAAAAAAAAAAAATGGTACCTATCTTTAGGCTGATGCCCGCTTCAAGATCAGATTACGTAACCCGAATTGGGGCTTACCTTGGAGCAAAACCCCATTCAAATTTTGGAGAAATACAACACTACCATATATGGGCTTAAAGCCCAACAATCTGATGGCGTTGAACTTGTTCATTAGCCCAACGCATCTACTGCTGTTACTTCAGCCTATGGCATGGATGTACTAGAACATAAGATTAGAAGACCTACTTGCCCATTATCATAACTCATAACTCATCACTCCACTTTTTATGTTCTCATTTTATCATTTTAGATATTTCATTTGAAAATTTTAATTTTCTAAAAACAAAATTTTATACTCCCTCCGACCCAAAATGATCTTCACGTTTTGACTTTTCAAAGTTTTTAAGGATATTACTTGCTTCACTAGCCATGTTTAGTTTATACAATTTTAAGCCTACATTGTAGAAATGTGAAAAACTTTTTGGGACAATGAAAAATGGCAAGTGAGAAGATTATTTTGGGACGGAGAGAGTAACATTTATTTACTAATGAAACACATTTGTCACAATAATTATCCACATGTTATTTTTTACTTCACTTTTTTCTTTCCTTTATACTTGTACTAACTGCTTTAATTACACTTTTTTTAGTCTCCTTAAAAAGAAATATTAACTTTTCCAAGGGACTAATAGAGTATTCATCTGAGTGGGAATGACTTAAATACTGGTGTACCAGAAGTTTGTGATATTGTCATCCGTCTTATCACTTTATTTTAAATAATTTCAATCAAGGATTAGCAAAGAACAAATTCTTGATTGTGTTCTCCTTCTCGTTTCGTCGGAAAAAAAAGAAGATGAAAATAACCATGCTCTTGCAATTTAAACATGAGTTGTTGGACTTCTGATCGACCGGCACACTCATTTACTTTATTCTTCAGGCGTGTATATCATGGACTTGTTCTCTTGGTATTTCCCCTTTAGGCCATGTAGTATATCTAACGGTCAGCAATTTCTTTGTGACATATCGGAACATACTCCTCTGATTTCATTAAGCTACCCACAAATGAATGACCCACCATAGATGTTGCAATTGGATGATTGTGAGCACCACACACCACTTCCAATTGCCATTCACCTTCATGGTTGACTTGTCTAGCCTTCAACCTAAATGGACATCCACATTTCTTTGTTGCGCCATCTCTATTTTTCATAGATTTCTTTGCTTATTTTTCAACCGTTTCTTCCGAAAGTTGGGATATTGTCTTCGAATCACGGTAAATGTCGCTACGTTCACAAGTTAAAGTCATTCGAGGTATCGTATTACGGCACCATTTGTCTGATCGATCAACTATAATAACAAATTCATGTTCCCTTCCTTTAATACGCACACATTCACACAATATCTCCCTAGATATAAAGTTTAAAGGTATAGTGAACACGTGTGTGAAGTCTTCAAACACATCTTCAATTCAACTATCGCATGATTGTCTGGATGAACAACGCTTTCACCGTTTTGCTATGTGCTTGAGTACTGCAAATTTTTAGAAAAAAAAAAAACCATTACTTAATTTCACATAACATAATGTTCAACCACAGACAATAGAACAATAACACAATGTTCGGTCGAATGTGAAAGAACAAATGGACAATGTTTAGCCACCAGCTACCGAACAATAGTAATATGTTTGGCCACTTTGCAGCCGTGTTTTTGTATAATGTTCGGCTGACGTCGGCAGAACATATTACAATTGTTCGGTTGGTTCCAGTCGAACCGTAAAACTGAGGGTTTTCACCCAGATGGTAAAAAACGCAAAGAGAACGAGTTTCATGAAAGAAAAGCTTATATATGCATCGAAATTGTGGCCCGTTTTATCCATGATTCTTAATCATTCAACACAATTGAATTTTGGAAGAATTCTTTTCTGGAGATAGAGAGATTTTGATTTTGATTTTTGACTAAGAATGTAAAAACAATAGGGTAAAAATGAAGGTAGATGGATGAGAGAGTTAATATTATATGTGTATTTAGTAGAATGTTAGTATGAACATTTTAATTAATGGCATTTTTGAAAGGAGCAATGCTAGGGGTACAAATTAAGGTTACAAAATCTTGTTCACAAAATGAGGTGACGACATTTTATTGGTAACCCAAAATTTATCGTGAGTAAGCAACAAACATAATATCAGCAACAGCCAAATCCCCTAAATAAAATGGAATGATTTGGTCAACAAAATAGATCTTGGAAAAGATTTGGTTAATAACGGCTAAGTGTCTTGTGCGTGTGGTTAACGCTAATAATTTCTCTTAATAACGGCTAGTCGCCTGTGCGTATGCTTCACGCCACAAGCCACTCATCGCGTATAAATAATCGTGCCGCGCACTCATTTCTTTCAGTTCCACGCCTAAAATCTCTTAGGGTTTTATCGGCACTCAGCCATCGACATAGACTGCTTCGACTTCTTCATCAGTTCCTAAAAATTACTCCCTCTATCCCTAAATGAGTGTCCATTTTCAAGAAATCTTTGTCCCTAAATGAGTGACTTTTTTGAACATAACTTTTTCCCTAAACGTTTTTTTTCGAAATTTTTTTCACCGGTTTCGTTATACGTGCAAAACTAAAGGTTTGGAAAGGAGATTACAAGATTATATATGAATCGTTGTTACCAAATTGTTCAAAAAGTTGAGATTTTCAGTGTCTCTTAAAATGAAATTTGGACACTCATTTAGGGACAGAGGGAGTACTTGGGGTTTAGAGTATGATCGAAGTGTTACTTAGGGTTGAGAGTATGATCGAAGTGTTAGGGTTTCACAATTCTTTTATCGACATTCATTACTCTCCAATTTCATCAACGTTCTCATTTTCCGATCGATTTTGTTGTTAGAGATGGTTTTCGCATATGATACTTACTGGAGATCTTCACAAATGAAGGCTAGTCTTATCTTCATCATCGCCCCCCTCTTCCCCTCCCCTCGATTTCAGTTTCATTTCATCTATTTAAGCATCATTCCAACATGCCAGAAATTCATCACGCCATGGTAAATAATTGCTTACTTGACTAATCAATTGATACTAAGTTCCACGAGTAGTGCTCTCCATAAACAGTTAGTAGCACAATTCCCAAGCATGCCTCCCAGAGAATGTTTGTTTTGCATCGATATTGAACTATAACTGTCTAGATTAGTCTATCTTGTCTGCACCGATTCGTTGTTATTAATGATCATGTTGTGGTTCTGATTGCATTTATTCATTATCTTTTGCAGGCAATCCTACACTCTGTTCCCATCGCAAGGATGGTTGAGCTTGATCTTTTTGCAGAAGTAAAACTGAGATGGAGTATGTCAGAGCTGTTTTCAGGCGTTCCATATATCTGGCAAGTGGCAAGGTATACCTTTATTTTTCTCTCTTTTTTCTTCTTTTTTAATGTCTCCATGATTTTAAACAGAGAGGTTACTTCAGTGTACATTAAAGAAAAGCAGTAAGCCCCCTACCCGATTTTTCAACATCTCCTATCTGTTCTCTCCTGGGTAATTCATCAACAACTATAGACTACAATCCAAACCCTATCATTCAAACCATTATGAAATGCTGTAACCACCAAAAAGATCAGAAACATCCCTACGTCGAAGCTCTTCACCAATGAAATCAGGTCCTTCTCACTCGCTCTTTATCTCCATACGCTCAGCCGTCACCAAGTCTTTAATCTTACAGTTTGTTTTACTTTTCTTTATTTCTGATTTATTTGTTTGTTAATTTCAGAAGATGAATCTTACTGCAGTTACGGAAGCGAGTGAGGTAATGGAAATTTAATAATGATCATGCTGCGGTTCTGATTGCAGATGTTCATTTCTTTTGCAGGCACTCATACACTCAATTCAGACCGGACAGATGGTTGTGCTTAATCTTTTTTGCATAATTAAAACCTTGATGGAGTACCTCAGACATGTTTTATGGTGTTCCTTACATCTGGCTAGTGGCAAGGTGTAACCTTTACTTTTTTTTTTTTTTTAAATATATATTTTAATGGCTGGGTGGTTTTTTTACAGAGTGGTTACTTCAGTGTATATTAAGAAAAGCAGTAACCACTGTACCAGAAATTTCAACATCTCCTATCCATTCTCTCCTGCGACATTCGTCAAACACCTTCAGACCACAATCCCAACCCTTCCATTCAATCCAACTAGAAAAACAGTAAACACTTTATCAACCCTCAACTTCTTACCGAAAGGATCAGATTCATTGCTTCGTCGAAGCTCTACTCCAATGGGATCAGGTCCTCCTCACACGCTTTTATCTCCCTTAAATCTTTCAGTTTGTTTTAATTTTATTAATTTCTGATTAATTGTTTGTTAATTTAAGAAGATAATCTTACTGCAGTTACGGAGGCAAGTGACGTAATGGATAGGCACATTGAGGATCCACTTACAATTATACCCCCAGCCGGAGATCTTATCTCACAAATTGTGAATCACCATTCAAAATTCTCAATTTCATTAATGTAGGAAGTGGAGCAGGATTTCCTGGATTGATCTTAGGCTCTTAGCCACTACTTGCCTTGGTGTTCGTTTTACCAAGTTTATTTTCTTGAGGGTTTGATTATCTGGCACAAACATGCACATAAGTAAGCACTAAAATATTAATCTGCTCTCCTCAATTCTAAAAGAGTACCGTCTTAGCCTTGATAACTGTGTCATATATAGTGTTGTTAGTCCAATGGCTTGTAAGAGCTACTTCAGCGTGGACTGGAAGGTGACACTTTTGGGTTATATGAATATCAACATCATAATTGATGTATAAAAGCTTTCTCATTGTCACTGACTTAGCTACAACTTCAAATTCATAGTTACCCGAATGCAATAGAACCAGGCAGTTATAAGTAGTTATAATTGGCTCTTACAACAGAACTAAAGGTTTATGGTTTTGTATTATAGGAGCGTTGCAGTGGAGAATTGTGCTTTGGGATAAGCAATGACCCTTCCTTCATTGAACGGGCATTCCTGAAATTTGTATGTTCTATGTTTTCCTTTTGCTTGTATTAATGCTAACGTTTCTGGGTTGTTCATAGAGTAAATTAAACAAAATCCATGGCTCTTGTTTTACTGACACGCCAACACCGTGCTTACTTTTGATTTGAATTAGTGATGTGTGGATCTACTGAGTGACCTGCATTGGTACCTGAAACACTGGTGCGGGGCACATATATCCTTGGATAAAACTGTTAGTACAAAGACCTGTTTAGTGGAACTACAACCTGAATGTTCTCACGTCATTTGTAATTTTTTTCTTCATATTCAGCTGTAAACCAACTTTCATGAAATTCCTGCGCGTGAAGCTTCCGAATTCTGGTTCATGATCGGAAGCATTTTCTTATCAATAGGATTTGAAGATACACATTCTTGGTGGGATTGACAAATATGGGAGAAGGAGATCGATTGGATGGCTCTTCATGGCATCAATATGCCCTTGTCATTCACTGGCCAAGAAGCTACCTGGCAAAATCTCTTCCAGGTTTTTTCTAATCTTTGTTATCTACTTCACCTTCTTCTTACTAAGTTTTAGGCTTACATAAGCTCAGTTTCATTCATTATTGCCGTACAATTTAGGAGAAAGCTGATTGGTTTGAACTAAAACTTTTCAGTTATAATTATTGAGTAAACGCGGATTGTTCTTGCTTTTCATTAATGCTTCAACCTCCCCTCTTATGAATTGTTGCGTGTTTTTTGTTCTACTTTGATTAGTTTCATATAAACTTCCGACGAGAAAGTGATTGTTACGTTTGTCATATGACTAGAACAGTCATGAGTCATGGCATTATTTTTATTGTTCTTTCAAAGCATTTCTCTTTCTTATTACTTTTTAAATTGGTAGGGAGCTACTCATGAACAAACCTTAGTGTCTTTTGAATATTTTCTAATTCTCAAAAGAGTTGAAACCTCCTATTCTAACTCTGTTCCCAATTCATAGGCACTTTTACTGGGCAAGTAGTTTCAGGACAGGTGTCTCTCTGAAACAAATCAAGCTGAATTCTCCGATTTAAATTTTGTCCTTCTTAAATATGTTTACAACTTTCTTTTGGGTCTTTTGCAAATATGTGTGCTCTTTGAATGCCATCACTTTCGACCTCATACTTCGGCATGCCAATCATTTTCCTGATTTCAAATGTGTGCTCTTTCACAAGCACTCCTATACTGTTCCCACGATGGTTGTCCTTGATCTTTTTGCAGAAATAAATCCTATGTCTAGTGCGTTCCTTTTTCTGGCCAGGTATAAACCTATTCTCGTAGTATTTTCTAATGGCTCGGTGATTCGTCTATTTGGCAAGACATTTTTTTTTTGGCTAGTTTTACTGATGGATATATGCTTGTTTTGTCTGAAACAGAAGCTTGAATTGCTTAGAAATATCCAGTTTTGAGGCTCTCTTTTATGTGACAGATCATGAGACCAGTTATGAGGGAATAATAGTATGGATACAATAGTTTGGACAGTTTAAGTTGTTGTTGCGGTGTCCATTTATCTTTTTCAAGTGTTAAGTATCCATTTTCCTGCTATCGTGTTTTTTTTTTTTTTTTTTTTAACATCGTATCACAAGCAATGGCTTCATTTTAGACCCAAAACTTAACGACGTTATCTTTATTACAAAAACCAACACCGAAACATATTTATAGAATCAATTAACAAAATTGACTAAATTGTAATGACTTAGCCATTAGTGATGGTGGGATTGTGATGGTGGTAGTGGGGGAGGAGTAGTGATGATGGTGATAGTGATGGCGGGATTGCGATAGTGGCGATGGTGATTACAAATTGTAACTGTTCTCTATATAATGTTGCTAGTCGAATGGTTTGTAAGAGCTACTTCAGTGTAGGTTGAAGGGTGACACTTTTGGAGTATATGAATATTAACAACATCATAATTGATGTATAAAAGCTTTCTCCTAGTCACTACTAACTTAGCTGCAACTTCAAATTCATAGTTTACCCGAATGCAAAGTGGTGATGAATATTGCTGAAGGTCACCAGGTTAAACTTTTGTATCACGTCCCATACGTTCTACTGTTTGCCCCCCTTATTACTAGCCCTTCAAACAAAGTTTTTCTGTACAAACAATAATAACCACATCTTATTAACTTAATAGAGGTATTGTAAGTTTTCACAATACATTGTTTATAATCTATTTGAAATCAAAACTCGTATCCATGTTCTCTCTGATATCCTGTGGCCTTGACTTATTGTGTCTACTCTTTTATCTGTTAGTTCAGGTTTTTGTTTTACTCTACATTCTTACTGATCTTTTTTTTAGAGATGCCTTTTTGCATATAATCCTAACTGGAGACCTCATGAAACAGATTCCTCTTTTCCATCCCAAAATTTTGATATTATGATAAGGGACAGTTAAGAAAATAGTAAGTGTAAGAAAATAATTCTGACATGCCTTAAATTCATGATACCGTATCAATATTTGCATACTTTGCTAATCAATTGAATCTAAGATCCATGAGTAGTGATCTCCATACACATTGAGGGCAAGTATAATCTGAATTCAGTTTGAAACTTACATTGTTTTATGATTAATCAGTGATTTCAGTAACATCAAGATTGTCCAAGTACAAACCATTGAAGTGTTTATGTCTGAGGTTAGCAGTTAGTAGCACAGAATTACTCTCTCTCTCTCTCTCTCTCTCTCTCTCTCTCTCGCCCTCTCTCTCTCTCTCTCTCACGTGCTTTAGAAATTTTTGTTGCATAGATTAAATGCAATGCGCTTCATGCGGTGCTTTGAAAACCCTGAAACGCAAAGGCAGTGACCAAATATCTCTGACACGGGCGCCTTTCTCTATGAACAGAAGCATTTGTTTGATATGAATGCACATGCGGAGATATTGTATTATAAATGTCTAGCTCAGTCCATCTTGGATGTGCCAGTTTGATTTGATAAAGCATATACTATGGTTCTAATTGCAAATATCTGTGTTCTTTTGCAGTCACTCCTACACTCTGTTCCCATTGGAAGGATGGTGTTCCTTGATCTTTTTGCAGAAGTAAAACCTATATGGAGTCAAAGCAGTTTTATGAAGTTCCTTATATCTGGCAAGTTATAACTTTTTTTAATGTCTCTGTGATTTGTCCGTTTATGAAGCAAGCGGTAGTTTATGCCTCCAACTTGTATCATGTTTTTTAATAGCCTGCTAGGATAGCTACTTTTATATCTACCATGTTTTAAGTCTCCTGAAATGGTCAAATCTATCATTTGCCCACGGCATTTGGCAACACATAATATTATGTTTCTGGTTTTTGCTAGTTTTACTGCTGTAAGTATACAGGAGTATGAGAAAGGGACTAACTGATTAACGGTATGGAACTTTGTGAACTTTATCTTCTGGTCTTCTCGTATTTCCTCTTTGTTTCTTCTGTTAATTATGTGGTGTGCTGTGCAGGTGTATGCTGCATAATTTTGCGGGGAACATTGAGATGTATGGGTTTTCAGACCTTGTAAATCATTTATCATTGATGCAGTTGTTGTCAAAGAATCTTAAGGTTGCCTTGATTGTTGATGTATTCTGTCTGCTGTCATTTTCCATATGTTGGCGTTGGCATGTCAATGGCTGGTATTAAACAGAATCGGATTTTATTCTTTATGATCTTATGTCTCAAATGGCTTCAGTGCCAGAAAATTTACTTGGAGGTACTATACTCTTCTCCTTTGCCCAGTGTGTTGCACATTCGATTCATATATTTGTAAAGCATAGCAAGCCAAAATGGAGTTGGTAAAAATAAAAATGGTCAAAAAGCATTGTAATCAGAATAAGAAAGGCAGACACTCTAGCTACTGCTATATTCATGCCGGTCTAAACTGCCCTACAGAAGGGTAATAAGTCAGAGATTGTCCGGAATTGAAAAAAAAACTGACATTCCCTCACTGATGTCCAACAATTATATAGCGTTCAGGTGACAAAGATTCAGAAGTTCTTGCTAATGAAAAAATTAAATCAATATGGCATTGATGCCTAGCTAGCGTACTACTAGCTGAACGCTCTCACATCTAGTTGTATACTACTACCTGAACGCTCTCACATCTAGTTGTAAGTTTTTCTTCATATTTCAGCTGTAAACCAACTTTCTTGCAAATTCACATATATATTCAGAAGTATTTTCTTACTAATATTTGTTGAAGATGCATCTGCTTGGTGGGATTGGATGGCTCTTCATTGTATCAATATGCCTGGCGGCATAACGTCTTCTAGGTTCTTTCTAATCTTTGTTATATGGTTCGCCGCCTTCTTACTAATATATAGGCTTACATATGCTTAGTTTCATTCAATATTGCCGAACAATTTAGGAGAAAGCTGACTTTTGAACTAAAACTTTTCAATTATAATTATTGAGTAAACACGTACTGGTTTTGCTATTCATAAACGCTTCAACCTTCACTTTTATGAATCGTTTCATGGTTTTCATTCTACTTTGATTAGTTGTTATGAACTTCTCACAAGAAGTGATTGTTACATTTTTTATATGACTAGAACAGTCATGAGTTATGACGTTATTTTTATTTGTAGCATTTCTCTCTCTCTTTTTTTTTTTCAATTGGTAGGGAGCTACTCATGAACAACCTTAGTGGCTTTTGAACAATTTCTAATTCTGAAAAGAGTTGAAACCTCCTATTCTAACTCTGGTCTCAACTCAGAGGCACTTTCAGTGGGCATGTAGTTTCTGGAAAGGTGCTCTATGCAACAAATCACATTGAATCTCCAAGTTAAACTTTGTACTTCTGTATTTCTATTATTGTCACTAGTCTAATGTTCATCACACACAAAAAAAAAACCTTGATTCTTGACTTTTACAATATGTTTGGGTCAGTTCGTTCAAAATATTTGAAGTTTTGACATGGTTCACTATATAAACATAATCAAGGCCGAGAGAGATGCGATTGGCTTAAATGTTCTTTCAAAGTTGTTTTCTATATTTTGTTGGGTACTTATTAATTGTTTCCTTTGACAAATTCTTACTATCCCTTTGCAATTAGCAGCTCTGATCTCGATGATTTTTATGGAGGCCCCGCTTTTCTCTCTTGGTTTTCTTTTGAAATTTACATGGGTCAGATAGAGTCCTTTGATGCTGTATAACATGCATTTCTATTTGGACATTTTCCTTTTAACAAATTATTACCCCCCCCCCCTCTCTGTCTTGCCCAGAGAATGTTTTCAGTTGGTTCCCTCTAAAATTCTGGGTCTGTGTGATGCAAGATTGTGATTTTAGTGCTCTCGTATCCTTAGTAAGTCAGTTTCCTTAAGTATTCTACCATCGAAAGTGTTTGTAAGCAGTGATCATGTGGTTTCTTTGCTGTTGGATATATGGAGAACCATTGTCTAAAAATAATCGGGATTCACTTTCTTGTAGATCAGCTGTCTGAAGATTGATAGCTGAAGTGAAAGAATTACGGAAGTTTCGAGGCTGTCTAGTTAGTCCATCTTGGATGCGCCCACTTTTTTATTATTATGATCATTTTGTGGGTCTGATCGCAATTATTCTTTCTCTTTTGCAGGCACTCCTACACTCTGTTCCCATTGGAAGGATGGTTGTACTTGATCTTTTTACAGAATGAAAACCTAGTAAAAGAAGAGTACTTCAGAGCTGTTTTATGGGGTTCCTTATATCTGGCAACTGGCAAGGTCTTTTTCCAATGGCTCGGTGATTTTCAACAGAGAGCCTAAGTGTAAATTAAGAAATGCAGTTACACCAGAATTTTCAACATCTCCTATTTGTTCTCCTCCAATAAGAAAAAAGTAACAACCTCCTCAACCCTAATCTTCCCATTTCAAAACTGTAACCTCTCACCAAAAGAATCAGATTCATCTCCACGTTGAAGCTCTTCACCAATTGTTTCAGGTGCTCCTCACCAGCTCTTTATCTCCCTACTCAGGTGTCACCAAGTATTAAATCTTTTAGTTTCTTTTAATTTTCTTGTTTTCTCTATTTTTTTTTCTGTTTGTTAATTTCAGAAGATGAATCTTACTGCAGTTACGGCGAGTGAGGTAATGGAAAGGCACATTGAGAATTCGCTTGCGACTATACCTCCCATCCGCAGCTCTTATTCTCACATTGTGAATCGTCATTTGAAAATCTCAATATCATTGATGTAGAATGTGAAGCAGGAGTTCCTGGATTGATCTTAACCATTGCTTGCCCTGGTAGCTTCTATCTCTGTTTCGTTTGATTGATTGTATTTCTTACTTGAAGTTTTGATTGTCTGTCACAAACCTGCACATAGTTGTTAATTTCAGAAGATATCTTACTGCAGTTACGGAGGAAGTGATGTAATGGAAAGGCACATTGGGGATTCGCTTGCGATTATACCCCCCAGTCGGAGATCTTATCTCACCAATTGTGAATCACCATTCAAAATTCACAATCTCTTTAATGTAGGCAGTGGAAGCAGGATTTCCTGGATTGATCTTAGCCATGCTTGCCTTGGTAACTTTTATTTGGAGTTCGTTTTACCAAGTTTATTTATCTTACTAGAGGTTTTGATTATCTGGCACATACATGCACATAATTAAGCTCTAAAAACCAAAGAGCTCTAGCTCAAGCGGTATCCGGTGTTAGCTTCCATGCGGAGGTCACGAGTTCGAATCGCGTTAGGGACATTTGTGTTAGCCTTTATAGGCCCAGTTGTAGCCTTCATGGCCTTATGAATTCATATAAATAAAAAACCCAATTTTTAAAATTAAGCACTAAAACATTAACCTGCTCTCCTCATTTTAACAGAGTACCGGCGCAGCCTAGCTTTGATAACTGTTCCATATATAATGTGTTGTTAGTCCAATGGCTTGTACGAGCTACTTCTGCGTGGGTTGAAGGAGGTGACACGTTTGGAGTATATGAATATTAACAATATAATTGATGTATAAAAGCTTTCTCCTGGTCACTGACTTAGCTACAACTTCAAATTCATAGTTTTCCGAATGCTATAGAACCAGGCAGTTATAAGTCCGATTATAAGTAGTTATAATTGGCTCTTACAGTAGAACTAGGTCTATGGTTTTGTAATATAGGAGCGTTGCAGTGGAGAATCAATGACCCACCCTTCATTGCACGGGCATTCCTGAAATTTTGTATGTTCTATGTTATCCTTTTACTTGTATTAATGCTAACGTTTCTGAGTTGTTCATTGAGTAAATTAACAAAATCCATGGCTCTTATGTTACTGACATGCCAACACCGTGCTTACTTTTGATTTGAATTTGTGATGTGTGGATCTCCTGAGTGACCTGCATTGATACCTGAAACACTGGTGCAGAACACATATATCCTTGAATATAACTGTTAAAACAATGAACTGTGGAACTACAAACCTGAATGTTCTCACATCAGTTGTAAGTTTTTCTTCATATTCAGCTGTAAACCAACTTTCTTGAAATTCTTTGTGCAGGAAGCTTGCTAATTCTCATTCATGTTCAGAAGCATTTTCTTATCAGTAGGATTTGAAGATAAATATTCTTGGTGGGATTGACAAATATGGGAGAAGGAGATCGATTGGATGGCTCTTCATGGCATCAATATGCCCTTGGCATTCACTAGCCAAGAAGCAACCTGGCAAAATCTCTTCCAGGTTTTTTCTAATCTTTGTTATCTACTTCACCTTCTTCTAAGTTTTAGGCTTACATATGCTTAGTTTCATTCATATTGCCGTATAATTTTAGGAGAAAGCTGATTGGTTTGAACTAAATTCATTGGTTTAAAGCCTAAACTTGCTAAATTAGTTTCTTTGTGTTTTAAGGCCTAAATTCACTGTTTTAAAGCCTAAACTCGTTATTTTACGGGTGAAAGTGAAGTGTGAAACCATATTAAAAAGTGGATTTTTTAAAACTTATGGAGAAACTAGTTTCCCTAAAACCTACTCTAAAATTTATAGTGAATAAGCGACAAATATAATAGCAATAGCCAATCCCCTAAATAAAATGATTCGGTCAACAAAATAGATCTGGGAAAAGATTTGGTTAATAACGGCTAAGTGTGTTGTGCGTATGGTTAACGCTAATAATTTTTCTTAATAACGGCTAGTCGCCTGTGCGTATGCTTAACGCCACAAGTCACTCATAGCCTATAAATAGTCGTGCCGCGCACTCATATAAATGGAGCGCTCTTCCCTTTCTTTCAGTTCCCGCGCCTAAAATCTTAGGGTTTTTAGGCACTCATCCATCGATATAGATTGCCTCGACTTTTTCATCAGTTCCGCCTAAAAATTACTTAGGGTTTAGAGTATGATCGAAGTGTTACTTAGGGTTGAGAGTATGATCGAAGTGTTAGGGTTTCCCATTCTTTTATCCACATTCAATACTCTCCAATTTCATCAACATTCTCATATGTTTTGTTGTTATTGCTCTTATTTCTAGCCTTTCCAAGCAAAGTGTGCCGGTCCAAACAATCACGACCCTCATCTTTTTAACTTTATAGAGATACTGTAAGTTTGCACAATAACACTATAATCTATCAGAAATTGAAGCATGTATAAACTTTCTCACTGATATCCTGTGGTCTTGACGTATTGTGTCTACTCTTTTATCTGTTAATTTGGATTCAGTTGCTTCAGGCATTTCGTTTCTTTGCTCTACATTCTTACTGATCGATTTTGTTGTTAGAGATGGTTTTCGCATATGATACTTACTGGAGATCTTCACAAATGAAGGCTAGTCTTATCCTCATCATCGCCCCCGCTCTTCCCCTCCCCTCGATCTCAGTTTCATTTCCTACATTTAAGCATCATTCCAACATGCCAGACATTCATCATGCCATGGTAAATAATTGCTTCCTTGACTAAACAATTGATACTAAGATCCATGAGTAGTGCTCTCCATAACAGTGAGGGAAAGTGATTTCTTCTTCATTATAATACTCTCAAATCAATCTCCAGTTCGGAACTTATATTGTTTTAAACGTTCAAACCAGAGATTTCAGTAAAATCAAAACGTTCAAGTAAAAATTCATTGAAGTTCTTGTCTGGTTGTTTTGAGGATTAGCAGTTAGTAGCACAATTCCCAAGCACGCCTCCCAGAGAATGTTTGTTTTGCATCGATATTGAAATATAAATGTCTAGATTAGTCTATCTTGTCTGCACCAATTCGTTATTATAATGATCATGTTGCGGTTCTGATTGCATTTATTCAGTTTCTTTTGTAGGCAATCCTACACTCTGTTCCCATCGCAAGGATGGTTGTGCTTGATCTTTTTGCAGAAGTAAAACTGAGATGGAGTATGTCAGAGCTGTTTTCGGGAGTTCCATATATCTGGCAAGTGGCAAGGTATAACCTTTATTTTTCTCTCTTTTTTCTTCTTTTTTTAATGGCTCCATGATTTTAAACAGAGAGGTTGCTTCAGTGTACATTAAGAAAAGCAGTAACCCCCTTACCAGATTATTCAACATCTCCTTTCTGTTCTCTCCTGGGTAATTTTCATCCACAACAATAGACTACAATCCCAACCCTATCATTCAAACCATTATGAAAATGCTGTAACCACCAAAAAGATCAGAAACATCCCTACGTCGAAGCACTTCACCAATGAAATCAGGTCCTTCTCACTCGCTCTTTATCTCATATGCTCAGCCGTCACCAAGTCTTTAATCTTACAGTTTGTTTTACTTTTCTTTATTTCTGATTATTTGTTTGTTAATTTCATAAGATGAATCTTAATGCAATTACGGAAGCGAGTGAGGTAATGGAAATTATAA
>JAOWBW010000056.1:1609527-1651223 GCA_026119855.1 Campanula takesimana
TTTTGTACTCAGGATTCTCATTCAAAAGAACTCATCCACGAAGAGCGGAGAATAAAATGTAGTGAGTGCGTCCATTAACATCAATTTCCACTAGAACAGCGGTGGAAAAGAACTCATCCACGAGGAGCGGAGAATAAAAATGTCTGATCCATAGTGAACAAAAGGAGCAGACCAGCAACGCGCAATGTTTCTATGATTTCTCTTCCAATAACTTCACCAGATAAACTCTAATAGATCAAGAGTTTCTTCGAGTTTGAAATTTGCAAGGTCCTGAAAAAAATAAACATTGATTGATTTTTAGAAGTGACAGAGGCGCATAGAAACATAAGATGATCAAAGTAACATAGGCTCGTAAAGAACTGAGAGGCGCATAATAGAATCAGGCGCACAAAAACATAGAGATTCAAGGCGCATGATTGGATTAGGCGCATGAAATTTTAAAGGCGCATAGGGTTACAAGGCTCATATTATGGTTCTATGTAAATACTAAGGAAAAATTAAAACAACAAATTTTGACTAAGTACAAAGTTAGGCGCATAAGTTTTTAGGCGCATAATGATTTAGGCGCATATACAGTAGAGGCGCAGAAAGCATTCAGGCGATAAAGGAATAGGCGCATAAAGATGTATATAGGCGCATTCGTGTGTGAAAATTTTGACTTAGCAAAAACATACAAAAACAAAATAACAAGCATTCAAAATGAAAGAAATGAGAATCAAAAAGTACAAATTTTCGAAAACAAGATAGAAAATTTTAGAGACCAAAACATGCAAGAATGACGAAGAACACGAAGAACGACCTTGAATGCTCGAAGAACACCAGAACACGAAAATCATGAAACTTCACCAAAACAAACAAATAATATATCAAAATGACCGCATGACAATGAGGAATCTAAATATGTAAACAAAAACATGAACAAATCAACAATGAAAGCACAATGAAAAAGAAGAAGAACCGAAAATTTGAAAGGTTAGAAAAAAAACAAAAATTCAGATTCGCAAAGATGAAAGCATTGATCGTAAAAATGTTGTATACAAAAGATTCGAAATCATAAAATGAACACAAAACCCAACAAACGATATAGAAAACGGATCATAGAAACAAGAAAAAATCAAAGAAAAATATGAACCGGGTTTAAAAAAAAACGACGAACACAGAAATAACGAAAAACGAAAAAAATTCAAAAATTTAGGAGTTTAAGGGTTGAGAATTCATACCATTTCATCTTGTGAAGATGTTGATGCTTTCTTAGGACCCATATATTATATATATATAGAGAAAATAAAGAAGAAAAAGAGAGAAGATGAGGTAGAGAGAGAGAGTGAGAGTCGGGGAGATAGAGAAGAGAGACTGTGAGAGAGAGAGAAGAGTTGGTAGGGATTGAGGTAGGTGATGATGAATTTATAGGTTAGGTTTTGAAAATTTTTGCACTGATATGGAAATAATACTGTCAAAAATTTAAAAAGATGGGAAGTTGAAAGGATTTGCATTAATGAGGGATATTGAAAAGACGGCTCATCATTTACAAAAGGTACGGCGCATTTATGAAGGATATTTGGATTTGAAGAGTATTAAATGCTGAATGACACAAAGTACGATTGATGTGACATTTGGTTTTTGAAAAAACTGCTCCACTTTCCCTTTAAGTGTATGAGCAATTTTGACTAATTTTTGCACAAACACCAAAAAACATTTATTTTGGTGTAAGTTTGGGGTGCAAGAAATATATCCCCAGAAAATAAAATTTTGAAAAACGCAAAAACGAGGGAAAAATTTAATTGCACAAGTACCCTTGAACATTAAAAGAATGTCAAAAGACATAGATTCCTACAATATAAGAGCAATCATACCTGGTACTTGTGAAAACTTAATGCGTTCAATCATTGAAATTAAATGTTTGAGCATTGAATGAGCCGCAATAGTTAATGCGCGCATGAAGGGGCGCATTACTCATCCAGGCGCACTACTCATCAAGGCGCACAGAAATGATTAGATAGCATTACGTAAAAGGCGCGCAGAGATGTTTGAGCGCGCATAAGCGTTTGAAGCGCATAAGATGCCAGGTGCGCATGAGATGCTGGGCACGCATGAGATGCTGGGCGCGCGGAGATGCTGGGCGCGCACAGGATAGTGAGGCGCGCAGGAGGTGCTAGGCGCATGAATTTCCTTGAAACTTTGAAAATGATTTAACATTTGAACCTAGCTTACTCATAACTCAACAAAACATAAAATCATTAGTATTGACAAAACTATATTGAATTTAGTTGAGTTCAAGCATACCCATTTCACCTCTCAAAAACGTGAACCGTTTCGCGTCAAGTGCTTTTGTTAAAATGTCGGCGATTTGATAGTCGGTTCCCACGTGTTCCAATGAATATTGCCTTTCTCCACGTGGTCTTTGAGGAAGTGATATTTGATGTCGATGTGTTTGGTCTTTATGCATGACAGGATTTTCAGAAACCGTAATTGTTGATGTATTTGTCGCAGTAGATGGGACATTTTTCTTCGATGATATCATAGTCCACCAATTGCTGCTTCATCCAAAGTATTTGACAACACAACTTCCCGCAGCGATATATTCGGCTTCGGTTGTTGAGAACAGATACAGAAGCTTGTTTCTTACTTGCCCATGACACAAGTCGATATCCGAGGAAATGACAAGTGCCACTAGTGCTTTTCCTATCAATGGTGCATGCTGCGTAATCCCCATCTGAATAACCTACAAGTTTAAAGTTCGAATATTTGGTGTACCAAAGTCCAAGGTTAACAGTACGGAGAGATATCTTATAATACGTTTCACAGCAATTAAGTGTGCTTCTCTAGGGTCAATTGATAACGAGCACAACACAAACACTAAACATAATAT
The DNA here is from genome assembly GCA_026119855.1 of Campanula takesimana. Lineage (NCBI taxonomy): Eukaryota > Viridiplantae > Streptophyta > Magnoliopsida > Asterales > Campanulaceae > Campanula > Campanula takesimana. The sequence goes on from JAOWBW010000056.1 coordinate 1,612,397, forward strand.
CGGGCCTACTAGCAGTAAGATAAAGGAGTGAGCCAATCATACCTCGATAGAGCGTTTGATCAACACGTTTACCTTTTAAATCTTTGTCGAGTTTGTTGCCGGTGGCCATTGGAGTATCATATGATTTGGCGTTCTCAAGTCCAAACTTCTTGATTAAGTCCCTTGTGTATTGGCTTGATTGATAAAAATGCTTCACTCATTTGCTTGATTTGAAGCCCGAGGAAGAATGTGAGTTCTCCCATCATGCTCATTCAAACTTGCTCTTCATTAGTTTCTCAAAACCCTTGCACAACAATTCATTAGTAGAACCAAAATAAATCATCAACATAAATTTGAACAAGTAATTTATGACCATTATGTTTGGCAATGAAAAGAGTTGTATCGATTTTACCACGAGTGTGAAGCCTTTCTTCGATGAGAAACTTGGATAGTGTATCGTACCATGCTCTTGGTGCTTGCTTGAGTCCATACAAAGCTTTCTGGAGTTTGTACACATGATTTGGAAATTGAGAATCTTTAATCCAGGTGGTTGAGCTACGTAGACATGTTCTTGGAGATCGATCACCATAAGAAACGCGCTCTTCACATCCATTTGATATAACTTGAAGTTCTTGTGAGCGGCGTAAGCTAGAAATAATCTGATAGCTTCAAGTCTTGTTACGGCGCAAAAGTTTCATCGTAATCAATTCCTTCTTCTTGCCTATAGCCTTGTGCAACCAATCTTGCTTTGTTTCTCGTGATGGTTCCATTCTCATCCATCTTGTTCCTGAACACCATTTGGTACCAATCACTCCATGATCATTTGGTCTTGGAACTAGAGTCCAAACCTTACATCGTTCAAATTGATTGAGTTCTTCTTGCATTGCAACAAACCAATTAGGATCTTGGAGCGCTTCATCAGCCTTCTTCAGTTCAATTTGAGAGATAAAAGCAGTGTAAGCATCAAAGTTTGTAGCTCTCCTTGTACGAACACCAACTTGTAGATCACCGATGATATTATCAATTGGGTGACCTCTAACTTCACGAATTTCAGGAGGTAAGTTAGGTTGAGTCATAGTAACTTGAAGGTCTTCAATTGGTACATCTTCACCAGATTCTAAATCATCAAAATTTAGGGGTTGAATTGGTATAGAATTGAAACTTGGGTTTACACCAGATGCAGCAGTAGAGATAGGCGCATGAGAGGAATCATGAGGCGCATCATTGGAATGAGGCGCAATAGAGGATTCACCAGGCGCACCATTCAATGAATTAGGAGCATTTGATGTAGATGGATTTCCTTGTGTTGATAGATTCTGATCTTGAGTGGGCGCAACATGAATAGGAGCACCTGTATCATTTAGCTCAACAGAATCATCAGCAACATTTGGAGCCAAATGTGGCTCAAGGAGAGAATGTTCATCAAATGTAACATGTACAGATTCAACTATCACTAATGTAGATCTATTAAAACACGAAAAGCTTTAGTGTTTGGCATACCCAACAAAAATACCTTTGTCGGCTTTGGCATCGAATTTACCTCTATGTTCGTTTCCGTTGTAGAGGATATAACATTTGCAACCAAAGATCTTGAAGAATGCAATGTTGGGAGTTCTACCCGCCAAAGTTCATACGGAGTCTTGTTGTGAAGTTTGTTGATGAGGGAACGATTTTGAGTAAAACATGTAGTGTTGATAGCTTTTTCCCAAAAGTACTTAGGCAATTTTGCTTCAGCTATCATCGTCTTTCCCGCTTCAATCAACGTCCTATTCTTTCGTTCAACAACGCCATTTTGTTGAGGGACTCCGTCGGTTGAAAAGTTTTGATCTATCCCATGATCTTCACAATATCGAGCAACACCGTTGTTCTTGAATTCTGTTCCATTGTCGGATCGAACACTAACGATGTCATCTTCTTTTTGGGTTTGGAGCAGTCGAAATAAGGTAGTGAGAATATCATAACAATCATCTTTTGTAATCATCATCTCCACCCAAGTATATCTTGAATAATCATCCACCACAACTAGAGTATACTTGTTTCTTCTAATACTTGCGGTGGTGACTGGTCTAAATAGATCAATGTGAAGCAATTGCAAACATCTAGTAGTTGAAGGATTTGACTTGCTTGAAAATGACTGCTTCGGTTGTTTGCCAAGTTGACACGCGGCGCACTTTTTGTCATGATGATCAGCAACCTTGAGATGTCCTTTGACAAGATTATTCCTGCTGAGTTTAGATAGATACTTGAAGTTCAAGTGACTTAAGCGCTTGTGCCACAGCCAACTATTTTCGTTCACACTTTTTGCTACAAAACAAAGATTAGTACTAGAGTTCATACTATGGAAATCAATAATATAAATATTTGTCTTACGATATCCCGTGAGTAAGATAGCTCCAGTTTTGCCATTCTTGATGAGACATTGCGTTGAAGTAAAATGGCATTTTAATCATTTGTCGCAGAATTGAGATATGGATAATAAGTTGTGCTTGAGCCCTTCGACGAGTGAGACTCTTTTAATGCACACTTTGTCTTTCTTGAGCTTTCCATATGCTACCACTTGACATTTGTTATTATCACCAAATGTTACGGAGGGACCTCTTTCTTCATGGACATCTTCTAATAAGGATTCATCTCCAGTCATGTGTCTTGAACACCCACTATCGAGAATCCATTCATAATTTCTAGCTTTTGAAGATCCAGCCATGAAACAAAGAACCTAAAATATAGACATTTAAGCAGGTCCCCTTTATTCCTTTTGGGTCCTAGGGTTAGCAACTTTGACAACCCACTCTTGCTTGACCTTAGGATTTTTATGTCCTTTGGCATTGGGAATGAATCGCAAAAGGCATTCCACGGCCTTGTGTCCTGAACAATCACAAATGGAACAATGATGAAAGCCACCATCACGTGAGTTTTCACAAACTCTTTACTTTTCTTGGGGATGGCATTCTTCTTTGGGTCAGATGAACTAGCCTTAACAAAATCTTTCTTTTGAAATTTTGGAGCGCTTTTTCTTGGAGGGCGCATAGGGCTAGGAGGCGTACGGTGATGAGGCGCGTGACTCTTAGGCGCATAATGAGTACTCGGAGAAGGAGCGCGCCTATTTTCAAGAATGATTTTGCTAGGAGATGGTTCATCTGTAGCTATATCTTTCCCTTTAGCATTCCCAAATTGCTTCGTTGGGTAGACATAATGGAATGTTTGTCTCTTGACTTTTTTCTGTCCTTTACCCATTGAATTAGAATGTTTTTCCTTGAGAATTTCAAAAGTTTGCTGGTTAGTAAATTCACTATCTCTTTCAGCACAGACATCACATTTAAAGTTGTCACTAGTTGATGAGAATCCCAAGCCACTTTTATCACCACTAACTTTTTGGGACTCAAATATATTCTCCATAGTGACACGAGAATTGGACCACTCATTTGTAATCTTTTTATGATCAGTAATTTGAGCAACCAATTCATCGTTTTGAACTTTAAGAAGTGAGTTCTGTTATGTTAGAAAAGTGTTTTTAACAGTAAGAGGAGTCATGCTCTTTATCTGCTCCTTAAGGAGGGTGAGTTCAGATTTAAGTAGAGATTTCTTGGTCTTAAGATGGGAAATTTCATCACATGATAGTGCTAAAGCTTCCTTCATACTATCAAATCTAGTGATTACTTTTTCAGCCTTCTTGAACAATTTTTCTTGTTCAGCAATCACTTCATCATCCTTGATTTTGGAGATTGGAGCAGTTGGTTCAACTTGAGGTCTAATGTATGCTCCTTTTCTCAATTTGTTCCTTGCACCAAGATCACATCGTGAGAATAACAATCCACCATCACTTTGAGCCGGAGTGAGAAATCCTTGTTCAACGAGCTCGCTGATGGTTGGTCCTTTCTTCCTTTTCACTTCTTGAAAACCTGCAGATTTCTTGATAGGTTTATTCAAGGATTTCATATCAGGAACATCCTTGGAGAAGTCATCATCAGAATCATAAGTATCAACTTCATCATCATTTGCCATCAAACAAACGAGTCCATCATCGAATCTTCATCGCTCTCATCTGAGTCTGTTTCAATCCAAGTGTTCTGCTCATTTGCTGGTGCTTCTTCTTCAGCAATCATTCCCTTGTGACGAGTGAACTTGGAAGTGAATTTGGGAGTATGGCTGCTCTTTTTCTGCATATATTCAAATTTGGGGATCGGGCAGCTTGATGCAAAATGTTCGGGTTTCCTGCAATTAAAACAAACAAGATCTTCTTTTCTTTTTGAATCACTGCTACTTGTAAACTTTTGAGGAGCTTTGCTGGTAGATCCTTAAAATTTGTTGGTTGAGCCGGGTCTTGAGAATTTTCTGAATTTTTGAAATTTCTTCACAAATAAAGCGAAGTCTTCATCATCCATGTCTAATAGCTCAGAAGTAGAAATTTTTGGATCTGAACTTTTCTCATTGTGTACAGGCGCAGGAGAAGGCGCAGGTGCAGGCGCAGCTTCTCTGTGCGCCACCATTGCCATAGATTTTGACTTTCCTTCAGTTTCGCTGATTCGTTGGAGTTTGAGTTCGTAAACTTTGAGATTTGCATAAAGGTTCCTTAATGTCCATACATCTAAAGTTCCAGCGTCTTCAAGAGCGCTAGATTTATGTAGGTATCTTGATCCAAAAGCTTGTAGAAAATTTACATTCAGATCTTTGTTGGAAAACTTCATGCCAAGTGAAATACATAGATTGATAATTTCACAGTAGCGTTCATAAGTTTGCCTCAAGGTTTCACCGGGGAGTTGAGAGAAATTGTTGAATCTCTTTTGTACTTCATATTTCTTGTTTTCCTTGCAGACGGTGTCTCCTTCAATATGCTCTTCAATAGCATCCCATAGCTCATTGGCGGTAGCACAATGCATGACTTGTTGTTTCATACCCGTGCTTAGAGTGCTTAGAAGAATGTTTCTTGCTTTGCCATCATTTGCAACTCTTCTAATTTCTTCCTCGGTCCATTCTTCCCTTGGTTTTAGAACTGCAGGTTGAGCAGCGTTAGTGCGTGGATTTGGATTCGCCTTTATCGGAATATAAGGTCCATAAACGACGGTGTCATGGAGCCTTTCATCGATTGAGTTGAGATGAGTCAATATGCTGAATTTCCACACGTCAAAATGATCTTCATCAAAGACCGGAACGTGAGTGTAGTTTGCAATTGCCATAGGTTTTGAGTTTGCCATTTAGAATCGGCACCCAAGCTGTTAAGCTTGAAAAACGAAAATGTTTTATAAATGTGTTTTCTCTGATACCACTTGTTGGTCCCAAAGGGCAACAAGGGTATGAAAAATAGCTAGAGGGGGGTGAATAGCTGTTTTAAAATTCTTTTCGTACCCTTGATAAACTCAATTGCAAATGCGCACTTTATCAAGTAAGCGTTATGATATGCGCCTAAGTGAGTGAGTGAAATGCACAGCGGAATTTAGTAATGTAAATAGGCGCAAAGTATGATAAAGGGGGCGCACACACACTCTAAGTATTTTGGCTCAAAGTGGGTGAAATAAGAAACTAAGGCAAATGAGTTAACAACACAACACAATTCAGTTCAATCAATCTACAATGAGTAAACAAGCAAATAGTGAGTGAAGATAATAACTTGAAAGTAAATGACAAGATAATAACACAAGCTATTTGGAGAGGTTCGATCAATGAAAGATCTACGTCCTCTACCAAGATGGTTAGTCTTGGATTTCTAATGGAGATCTTATATAATGAGAGAGTGTTACAAATTACAACTTTTGAGCTTCTACACTAACTCAAGATCTAATATTCTATGAATGAACAAATCCAAAACAATAACCGGTGTATCTCTAAAAGAAGGATCTAAGTGATCAAACTTAAAGAGGTGCGTGTGTGATTTTAGTATCAAGGCTCTTTAGATCTTTATGATTTAGAGCACAATGAAACTAAAGTGTTATAGCTTGAAGATCTGGGCTAAGGATGAAGGTATGAAGATGTTCTTGAGGAATTCTGGAAAAACAAAGGCAATCTTCAAATCTTCAACAAATGCTTTGAGAGAGAAATTCTTGAAATTCTTAGCAAAACTCAGCAACTTCAAAATGTTGAAGTTGTGGGGTATTTATAGTGAACTTTCAAAACTAGCCGTTGGAGATCCTTGTGGATAAGATGTGCTGTCGCTCCTTTATTGGAGCATGCATATATTATGGCCATTTTGACACTCAACATAAATGTGACCGTTGTGGACACGTGTCAACAGATTAGGCGCATATGCATCTTTTAACCACCGTTGGATCATTGGCGTAAATTGAATTCTCTTCAAGTCTTTGAATCTTCAATAAATCACTGAGTGTTGAATAAACACTTTGAGGCGCGTTGAGCCAAGAGGCGCGCAGTAAGTGTGCGCTTAAACCAAGGGGCGCAGAGGCGCGTAACATAGCTAGGAAGAAATCCTTATGCGCGTGTTCTGAAGGTCACATGGCGCGAATAAAGAAAGGCTCATGGCGCGTGTAAAGAAAGGCGCATGGCGCGTGGCGCAGGAGGCGCATATGCGCGGCTCAAACTCACTGAGTGATTTTTCTTGAATCTTGATCTTCTTGCCCTATTTCTAAGCCTATTCTATAACAATGGACAACCTAAAAAAATGAAGTATAAATACTTCTTACATGTGGGTCTAAAGTCCATTAAATAAAACTTAGGTGATGGATCAATCAAATCTAATAAATCCTATTACATTAAAACTGAGATATATGTGGGCATACCCAACATATATATATATATATATATATATATATATATATATATATATATATATATATATTTCAAAATGAAGTACAAAATCAACTTGGTAAAACTATTAAGGCACTTCGATCTGATCGAGGTGGAGAATATTTAAGCCAATAATTTGACAATCGTCTTAAAGATTGTGGAATTGTTTCACAATTAACTCCACCTGGAACACCACAATGGAATGGTGTGTCTGAGCGGAGAAATAGGACTTTATTAGATATGGTCCGCTCCATGATGAGTCAAGTTGATCTTCCTTTAACCTTTTGGGGACATGCACTAGAAACTGCTGCTCTTACACTAAATAGAGTTCCAACTAAATCTGTTCCAAAGACTCCATATGAGATGTGGACTGGAAGAAAACCTAGTTTGTCTTTCATGACGATTTGGGGTTGTGATGCTTATGTTAAGAGAATGATCTCTGACAAACTTGCACCAAAATCTGACAAGTGTTATTTTGTGGGTTACCCTAAGGAAACTAAGGGTTATTACTTTTACAACCGCACGGACAACAAAATGTTTGTTGCCCGAGATGGTACCTTTCTAGAAAAAGAGTTTCTCTCCAAAGGAATTAGTGGGAGTAAAATTAATCTCGAAGAAGTTCGAGAACCTGAAAATAATGTGGAACAAAATGTTGGATCTGAACAAGTTTCACAAGGAGTTGTGGAACCTATTCAGAATACTCAAGTTCCTCACAGAACTGGTAGGGTGCGATCCGAACCTGAGAGATATGGATTTCTCATGACGGATAGCAATGAAGTGGAAGTCATAGTTGATGACGAACCTACTTCCTACCAAGAAGCGATGTCCGCTCCTGATTCAGATAAATGGCTTGGAGCCATGGAATCTGAAATTAAGTCCATGTACGATAATCAAGTTTGGAACTTGATTGATGCGCCCGAAGGTGTAAAAACCATAGGATGCAAGTCGGTTTTCAAAAGGAAAACTGACATGGATGGTAAGGTGCATACTTATAAAGCTAGACTTGTAGCGAAAGGCTATAGGCAGATTCATGGAATCGACTATGATGAAACCTTTTCGCCCGTAGCAATGATCAAGTCTATAAGAATTTTACTTGCCATAGCCGCATATTTTGACTATGAGATATGGCAAATGGATGTCAAAACAGCGTTCCTTAACGGGAACTTACTTGAGGATGTTTATATGACACAACCTGAAGGTTTTGTAATTCCAGAAAATTCTAACAAAGTATGCAAATTGCAAAGATCCATTTATGGATTGAAGCAAGCCTCTAGGAGTTGGAATCTTCGATTTGATGAATCGGTCAAAGAGTTTGGCTTCATCAAGAACGAAGATGAACCTTGTGTATACAAGAAGATTAGTGGGAGCATAGTACTATTTCTTATGCTATATGTTGATGACATATTAATCATTGGAAATGACATTCCTGCACTGCCGTCTGTAAAGACTTGGTTAGGAAAGTGTTTCTCAATGAAATATATGGGAGAAGCCGCTTACATCCTTGGCATAAGGATCTATCGTGATAGATCCAAGAAATTGATTGGTTTAAGTTAAGATACATATATTGACAAAGTTCTTAAGAGATTCCGCATGGAAAACTCTAAGAGAGGAAATTTGCCAGTAGGTCATGGCATATCTCTAAGCAAGAATCAGTATCCTAAGACAACTGATGAGCGTGAGAGAATGATTGGGATTCCATACGCTTCTGCTATTGGATCCATCATGTATGCCATGATATGTACTAGACCCGATGTCTCGTATGATTTGAGCATGACGAGCAGATACCAATCAGATCCTGGTGAGAGTCACTGGATTGCAGTCAAGACGATTCTTAAGTACTTGCGAAGGACTAAAGATTTGTTCTTGGTGTATGGAGGAATGGAAGATGATCTTGTTGTAAGTGGTTACACAGATGCAAGCTTCCAAACCGACAAGGATGATTCTAGATCGTAATCTGGATTTGTATTTGTGCTCAATGGAGGTGATGTTAGCTGGAAGAGTTCTAAGCAAAGTACCGTAGCAGATTCTACAACTGAAGCTGAGTATATTGCTTCATCCGATGCTGCTAAAGAGGTTGTTTGGATTAAAAAGTTCATTGGTGAACTAGAAGTGGTTCTTAGCATTGCTAATCCAATAGACCTTTATTGTGATAATAATGGTGCTATTGCTCAAGCAAAGGAACCTAGATCGCATCAGAAATCCAAACACATACTTAGGCGTTTTCATATCATTCGAGAGATCGTTGATAGAGGAGACGTAAATATATGCAGAGTACCAACTGATGATAATATTGCAGACCCATTGACAAGGGTCTTCCGCAAGCAAAGCATGATGGTCATGTTAGGTCTATGGGTATTCGATACATTAATTAGGCCTAGTGCAAGTGGGAGATTGTTGGTGTTATGTCCTAGGCATGTTGTTTGTAAAACAAATGTTATTATTTATAAAGATATTGAATGTTTGATTATTATGTCTTTTGCATGTTTATTATAATAATCCCCGTCCCTGATAATTATGATTAATTATTAGTATAAGTTTAATAGATAATCATATGATGATTATTGTGTATGTGATACAATTAGACTTATGGGTATTTGTTGGAGAACAAATACTGGACTGACCCCTATGAGATTTATGTCATGGTCACAATGTCATAATTAAGTCTCATATAGTTATATCACTGGAATCTCTAGACCTGAGGTTATCACAGTCTTCCACATGATGAACATTACGTTTGACATATTCAAACGTTATCCCTAACCAGATAGCTATAAAGAATATGATTGGCATAATCGGAATCATGTAGGGAAGAGTAATAAGCCAAGATAGGATTTGTTCCTCGTCAAGAAAGATGTCAAGCTTTGGCCACTCGATGAATGGTATTGATGAAATGCATGGCCGTGCTCAAATAAGATTTGTATTATCAATACATTCGGGATCGAGAAAGCATTGAACAAATGTAAGTTGACTATTGACCATGGCTTACGTTCAATAGACGTCGTGTAACAAAGAGATTGTGTTATGTTCTATTTTAGGAAGATTTGAAGTTCAAAGTTATACTAATTGGGTAGTCATAATGGCTTGCTAGAGTCCGCTTATGACTTACGAGGTTTGACTGGTTCGAACTCGTTGCCAACTTAGTATAATCCTATTGGGTCACACACGCAGAACAGATAATTAAAAGGAGCGAAAAACGAAGTAAAACGGATCCTGCCTAAAGGATCCGTACGGATGAGTCTGGGTGCTTCCAGAAACATCCGTACGGATGATTTTGCCCGGCAGAATCAGTTTTTTAGGAAAACTCTTGTTGAACAAGAAAACCTAAGTCCTAAAGGGTTTCTAAAACCCCTTGAATATAAATACATACTGACGGGAATTGTTCCCTAGTTGTTGATTTGATCAATTCCAAAGTCTTTCTTAGAGAGAGAAATCACACATTATATTCTTGAGTTATTGTGATTGATTAATCTCAATTATCAAGTCACAATAATAATTAGGATCTTTGAAGAATCCTTGTTTAACATCGTTGATCAATCCGAAGACCTAGCAGTCAAGTTCAAGAAGGCGTTCTTGAAATCTGTTCGTTGTGTGGATCACCGGTAGAGGGCGTTTGTCTTAACGCTTAATCCAAGTTTTACATAACGATCTACAAGGGTTAGTTTCTTTCATCTTGTTATTATGAATTATTGTTCATAGCGGATCTAGGCTATTGAGTTTTAATCATGTCTATCTTTCGCTGCGCATGATTGCACGAAACCCAACATGTTCTAGGGTCCGTGAACATACACCAAGTGATCCCATAAATTATTCTTAAGTTGATAACATGATCATGAAAGTAATGTAAGTGAGAGGTGGTGCAATCATGCCTTTAGTAGTGTTAATGCAGTCCCAACTCTAGGTTAAACAATAGCACCCATCATGGCTAATAAAAACAAACCCTCGGATCATCATCGACCATGGGCAACATCCCAAAATATAAAGAGAACAAAATTTTTTAAAATTTTTCTATTTTTTTGGAGGGTGACAACTATATACACTCCCCTATAAACCCACAAACTCGGAGAGATGCCTACCCCCAAACTCCAAACATGCTATGTCCTCATAGCATAAGGAACTAAAGCATGCTTTGGGTTCAAAGGATGGCATGACACAACAAAATGAAAAATGAAAGCAAAATAAATGTTACCTAGTTGGGTTGCCTCCCAACAAACGCATTTGGTTAAGGTTGTTAGCCCGACCGTTGCCCAGTTTGGATTTCACCTTTCTTCCTTTGTCCCACTTTGCATTCTCGCGGGTCCTTATCTTCAGCTCGAGCCCCATGTACATTCCCCTTTTTATTTTATCATTTAGTACCACAGGGAATTGTTGGCATCCTCGCTTCTTGGGCTCTTCCACTTGTGGCCTCTCACCACTTTTTCCACTATTACAAGATGGAAGGGGTACCATAATGATGATCACGTTTTCATTGGGACCGCTACGGGTAGTCTCATTCGTATCATGAACCTCCTCACTATCCCTCTTCTCATCAACATATAAAGCAAACTCAAGCTCCTCAATGGCTATCTCATGCCATGTTTTCTCCACCGTTTTTGTTTCCTCCACATCCACTGTACAACCACTTGCATTATCAAAAGAGAAACCATCTTAGAGTCAACATTGGAGATTTCATAGACAAAATTCTCCTTTGCATCTTCCAAAGGTTTCTCTTCGAGTGACTCATCCGTAGAGGAAACATTAGAGATTTCATAGACAAAATTCTCTTTTGCGTACTCCACGGTTTGCTTTCCATATTGTGGTAGTGGTTTAAAATATGGCTCAAAAAATGAGTCATAGACACATTCTTCGCCATCAGCATTTAGATACCAAACCAGGGTTGAAGGTTGCTCTTCCACTTGAGTCTGTATAGGAGTAGTATCCGGCTCACGGTTCCTCAACATCTCTAACATTGTGATCATGTGTTCCTCCATCCTATCCATAGTCTCCTCCCATGCTTGTTTTAGAGGTTGTGGAGGTATTGGGGCACAGTATGTTGGCTCTTGATTATTCCAAGTCATGTTTGAATGATTTTTCCAACCTTGACTATAAGAGTATAGGGGAGGATCATATTGTGGTTGCCATGACTCGAAATAATTTCTTGTTTGAACCTGTGGATAATACTCAGAAAAATATGTCCTAAACGGACACTGATTAGTAGTATGAGAATAAAATCCACAATTCAGACACGACTCATACATGTTGTACTGGTTCATTCTATGAGTCTTTGAGTATACAATAAATAAATAAATAAATAAATACTAAAAAAAACTAACTAAAAAAAATAAAAAAATAAGAAAAACAAAAGAAAACTATTTACACTACCTAAACAAACTTGTTAACCTAATCAAGTCCCCGGCAGCGGCGCCAAAAACTTGATGGAGAAAATCTCCCTCTAATTAAATTACCTAGCAAGTGTACTAGTTACCGGTGTAGTAGTATGCATAAGCAATGGTCGAATCCACAGAGACTTGAATGATTAACAAGAATGCAAGTAAAACAGAAAAGTAAATAGTGGGGTTTTGGTTTTTGATTAATTTAACTACTAAAACAATAATTAAAATTAAACTAAGAAACAAATAGAAGCAAGATTAACGAATAGATTCACGGATTGGATTCACAAATACTTTCACTCTATGCTATGCTCTTAATGAAAAGATCAATCTCTCTCTTGGGTTCGTTCACAAAAGTAAGAATTGGGACGGTGGGCGGCCGGATTGCAATCTATTTCTCTCTAACTAATCACACTTCGCAAATCAAGTCCATGTAATTGTTTAAAGAGTTATTACGTTATAAAGAACATAAACCTATACCCACTTGATTTCTATCACGGCATCAAATAGATATATTAATCAAAATAGTGGTCAATGTATCAATGCCCGAGTCACTGTAACAATAGATACCCAGAAATTCTAAAGCCAATTTATATCTTAACATATAACTGAAACTAAAGAATTTAGAATGAAGAATATTTTGATAAACAAGAATAAGAAAGAATGGAAGAATTAAATCTATAGCATAGAGATCAAGTATTGTTACTACCAATTCATGAATCTAAGAAATTAGCTACTAATAAGAATAAAATCAAGAACAAGAAAAATAATAAAGAACATCAAAACCTGGGATTAAATTGATGAAATCTTGATTACAATCCTTGAATCTTGAATAAAAATATGTATAAAGTATCACTAAAATAAATTGGATGGAGTGTTATATTTATACTAGGGCTAAGGAGGTGTAAAAATAAGAAAAACCCTAGGATTCCTTGTTGAAAAAGGATAAATAAAGTGCTGGTGGCCGGAATTCCCCAGGAGCCCTTGGTATTTTTGAGTTTTCAGAAAAGTCCTTGAAAAATTCCCCAAAGGTCCTCCAAAAATTCCAGAAAAGCCCTTGGAATTTTGGAAATTACTAAAAAGCCCACAATAATTTGATAATTCCTCTAAGGTCCCGTCCAAATTCCCTATGGTCCCTGGTAGTGCGCGCGCTCTGGCTGGATTGGTGCGTGCGCACCTTCACCACAGAAGGCTGGGAGGTCTGATCTGGTGTGGGTGCGCGCGCCCTAAGTTTGGTGTGCGTGCGCACACCTTGCTTCGCGGCTTGTACATTTTACGGGCAATCTTCCGGAGGCCATAACTTCTTCATACGAACTCCGATTTGGACGTGTAAACTATCGTTGGAAATTTATTTTCGAGTACTATACAATGGGATTGATTAATCAGTGGTCACCTCTCTTTATCATTATGTTCTGGTCCGTTCTTTATCCTTCTTTTTCGCACTTTTATGTACATGAATCCATGCATTCTTTTGCTCCTTCCCTATACTCATAAACACTCCAAAAACCATCAAAACACCCAAGGTTGAGCATTTAATAAGTCATAGAAGTATATTATTTGGATGGGTAAAAACACATCCATCAGTTTTGTTAGCTGTTGGGACGAGGGTTGTTGCGGTTGGGGGTGGGGTTAGGGAAAGTGGCGTGGGGATAGACTTGGCGGAAGGCACGACACTAGGAGAGATAGTGTCCAATATTACGACACCACTGGCAGCGCCCTTTGTATGAGACAGAGGAATTGGTGGACTGTGGGTGGGCCGAGGTATGTGGGGTGGGAAGCAGGCCGAGGGAGGATGTTTGTTTAGAGAAGGAGCTGTTGGGAGGTTTGTTGGTGTAGTGAACCGTGGCAGGAAAGGGAAGAGCAGTTTTGGATTTTTGTTTCAGAGAGAGTTCACGAGTGATAAGTTTTTCGTGAAGCTTGTCAAACGAAATAAGGTTTTCACAGTTCTGAATGGCATTGATAACTGGATCATAGTCTCCTCATTGATTTGATGAAGGATGCGATCAATGATATCATCAGGGTCTAATGGACGGCCTAGAGAGGCGATGTGATCAGTGCAATTTTTTATGTCATGCATGAACTCTGTGATGGATCGGGTGCCTTTGACGATGTTGCGGAGGTGATCTTTAAGTTGCTTAAGGTGGCCTTTAGTAGGGTTGGTGTAGGTTTTAGCTAGGGTAAGCCAAGCATCTCGGGTAATGCGACATTGGGAGATGAGTGGAACGAGAGAGAGGGAGAGAGTTCTAGATAGTGCTCTGAGGATCAGTTTATCCTGGCGGAACCAGGATTTGTAGGCGGGGTTCGGTGTGGTGATGGTGGTGATGGTGGTGGCGGCTTTGGCTGGGGTGGTGTCAGTGGCGGCAACAGCGGGTGTGGTTACCGTGACAGACTCATCAGGTTGGTGAGAGGTGCCATCGATGAACTGAAATAGATTTAGGCCATGGAGGGTGGATTCGATCTGTATTTACAAGGCGATGTAGTTGGTTGAGGTGAGTTTAAGGACATGAGAAAGTGAAACGACGTTGAGAGGTTTGGTTGGGTCATCAGAATTTGGAAGAAGAGAGAAATTGGAAGGGGAAGCCATGAGGTATGAGGCGGCGGAAGAGAGATACGGGAAGGAAAAAAAAATTAGGATCGATTGCTCGATACCATGACAGAGATAATTTGAGAGAGGGAAACATAACTCTTATTGATGTGTATACACAGTATATATATACAAGAGTATTATAGCCCTAACTTTGTAACAGATATGAACAATCCTAGTCTAAGCATAACTAGATTTACAATAAAAATAGAAAATATAATTAACAGTAATATATGATTAAGTAGGAGAAGGGTTCGGAGAATCTTTATTGTTATCACTGTCAAGTTGCTCCTTGTTGTTTTTTTTCTCTGTCTACTGTATTCGTATATTTGTGGTTCGATCCTCTTTTAATGTATTTGATATCCTGTTTCAATAGATCAAATCCTTTAATCCATGGTGAAATTATGAGAGGCTCAGGCGAAGTGGGATAGCAGCCACAAGTGGATTTGTATCTGTGTGCGCAGTTTTGGGTACTAGTCTTGAGATCGTTTTATTCTCAGAGGAATATGCCAGTATCTAAAATCGCACGAGTAGGAGGCAATAGTTTCTCTTAGGAGAGTCTTATTCAGGCGACTCGATCTACCCGATAAGTGTTCTCACTTTCTCTTTGATTTTCTTATTGTCAAGTATGCTCAATGTTACTTGTATTGTTCGTTCTTGATTTACTACAAATGTAAGTTGACTATTGACCATGGCTTACGTTCAATAGACGTCGTGTAACAAAGAGATTGTGTTATGTTCTATTTTAGGAAGATTTGGAGTTCAAAGTTATACTAATTGGGTAGTCATAATGGCTTGCTAGAGTCCGCTTATGACTTACGAGGTTTGACTGGTTCGAACTCGTTGCCAACTTAGTATAATCCTATTGGGTCACACACGCAGAACGGATAATTAAAAGGAGCGAAAAACGAAGTAAAACGGATCCTGCCTAAAGGATCCGTACGGATGAGTCTGGGTGCTTCCAGAAACATCCGTACGGATGATTTTGCCCGGCAGAATCAGTTTTTAGGAAAACTCTTGTTGAACAAGAAAACCTAAGTCCTAAAGGGTTTCTAAAACCCCTTGAATATAAATACATACTGACGGGAATTGTTCCCTAGTTGTTGATTTGATCAATTCCAAAGTCTTTCTTAGAGAGAGAAATCACACATTATATTCTTGAGTTATTGTGATTGATTAATCTCAATTATCAAGTCACAATAATAATTAGGATCTTTGAAGAATCCTTGTTTAACATCGTTGATCAATCCGAAGACCTAGCAGTCAAGTTCAAGAAGGCGTTCTTGAAATCTGTTCGTTGTGTGGATCACCGGTAGAGGGCGTTTGTCTTAACACTTAATCCAAGTTTTACATAACGATCTACAAGGGTTAGTTTCTTTCATCTTGTTATTATGAATTATTGTTCATAGCGGATCTAGGCTATTGAGTTTTAATCATGTCTATCTTTCGCTGCGCATGATTGCACGAAACCCAACATGTTCTAGGGTCCGTGAACATACACCAAGTGATCCCATAAATTATTCTTAAGTTGATAACATGATCATGAAAGTAATGTAAGTGAGAGGTGGTGCAATCATGCCTTTAGTAGTGTTAATGCAGTCCCAACTCTAGGTTAAACAATAGCACCCATCATGGCTAATAAAAACAAACCCTCGGATCATCATCGACCATGGGCAACATCCCAAAATATAAAGAGAACAAAATTTTTTAAAATTTTTCTATTTTTTTTGGAGGGTGACAACTATATACACTCCCCTATAAACCCACAAACTCGGAGTGATGCCTACCCCCAAACTCCAAACATGCTATGTCCTCATAGCATAAGGAACTAAAGCATGCTTTGGGTTCAAAGGATGGCATGACACAACAAAATGATAAAATGAAAGCAAAATAAATGTTACCTAGTTGGGTTGCCTCCCAACAAACGCATTTGGTTAAGGTTGTTAGCCCGACCGTTGCCCAGTTTGGATTTCACCTTTCTTCCTTTGTCCCACTTTGCATTCTCGCGGGTCCTTATCTTCAGCTCGAGCCCCATGTACATTCCCCTTTTTATTTTATCATTTAGTACCACAGGGAATTGTTGGCATCCTCGCTTCTTGGGCTCTTCCACTTGTGGCCTCTCACCACTTTTTCCACTATTACAAGATGGAAGGGGTACCATAATGATGATCACGTTTTCATTGGGACCGCTACGGGTAGTCTCATTCGTATCATGAACCTCCTCACTATCCCTCTTCTCATCAACATATAAAGCAAACTCAAGCTCCTCAATGGCTATCTCATGCCATGTTTTCTCCACCGTTTTTGTTTCCTCCACATCCACTGTACAACCACTTGCATTATCAAAAGAGGAACCATCTTAGAGTCAACATTGGAGATTTCATAGACAAAATTCTCCTTTGCATCTTCCAAAGGTTTCTCTTCGAGTGACTCATCCGTAGAGGAAACATTAGAGATTTCATAGACAAAATTCTCTTTTGCGTACTCCACGGTTTGCTTTCCATATTGTGGTAGTGGTTTAAAATATGGCTCAAAAAATGAGTCATAGACACATTCTTCGCCATCAGCATTTAGATACCAAACCAGGGTTGAAGGTTGCTCTTCCACTTGAGTCTGTATAGGAGTAGTATCCGGCTCACGGTTCCTCAACATCTCTAACATTGTGATCATGTGTTCCTCCATCCTATCCATAGTCTCCTCCCATGCTTGTTTTAGAGGTTGTGGAGGTATTGGGGCACAGTATGTTGGCTCTTGATTATTCCAAGTCATGTTTGAATGATTTTTCCAACCTTGACTATAAGAGTATAGGGGAGGATCATATTGTGGTTGCCATGACTCGAAATAATTTCTTGTTTGAACCTGTGGATAATACTCAGAAAAATATGTCCTAAACGGACACTGATTAGTAGTATGAGAATAAAATCCACAATTCAGACACGACTCATACATGTTGTACTGGTTCATTCTATGAGTCTTTGAGTATACAATAAATAAATAAATAAATAAATACTAAAAAAAACTAACTAAAAAAAATAAAAAAATAAGAAAAACAAAAGAAAACTATTTACACTACCTAAACAAACTTGTTAACCTAATCAAGTCCCCGGCAGCGGCGCCAAAAACTTGATGGAGAAAATCTCCCTCTAATTAAATTACCTAGCAAGTGTACTAGTTACCGGTGTAGTAGTATGCATAAGCAATGGTCGAATCCACAGAGACTTGAATGATTAACAAGAATGCAAGTAAAACAGAAAAGTAAATAGTGGGGTTTTGGTTTTTGATTAATTTAACTACTAAAACAATAATTAAAATTAAACTAAGAAACAAATAGAAGCAAGATTAACGAATAGATTCACGGATTGGATTCACAAATACTTTCACTCTATGCTATGCTCTTAATGAAAAGATCAATCTCTCTCTTGGGTTCGTTCACAAAAGTAAGAATTGGGACGGTGGGCGGCCGGATTGCAATCTATTTCTCTCTAACTAATCACACTTCGCAAATCAAGTCCATGTAATTGTTTAAAGAGTTATTACGTTATAAAGAACATAAACCTATACCCACTTGATTTCTATCACGGCATCAAATAGATATATTAATCAAAATAGTGGTCAATGTATCAATGCCCGAGTCACTGTAACAATAGATACCCAGAAATTCTAAAGCCAATTTATATCTTAACATATAACTGAAACTAAAGAATTTAGAATGAAGAATATTTTGATAAACAAGAATAAGAAAGAATGGAAGAATTAAATCTATAGCATAGAGATCAAGTATTGTTACTACCAATTCATGAATCTAAGAAATTAGCTACTAATAAGAATAAAATCAAGAACAAGAAAAATAATAAAGAACATCAAAACCTGGGATTAAATTGATGAAATCTTGATTACAATCCTTGAATCTTGAATAAAAATATGTATAAAGTATCACTAAAATAAATTGGATGGAGTGTTATATTTATACTAGGGCTAAGGAGGTGTAAAAATAAGAAAAACCCTAGGATTCCTTGTTGAAAAAGGATAAATAAAGTGCTGGTGGCCGGAATTCCCCAGGAGCCCTTGGTATTTTTGAGTTTTCAGAAAAGTCCTTGAAAAATTCCCCAAAGGTCCTCCAAAAATTCCAGAAAAGCCCTTGGAATTTTGGAAATTACTAAAAAGCCCACAATAATTTGATAATTCCTCTAAGGTCCCCGTCCAAATTCCCCTATGGTCCCTGGTAGTGCGCGCGCTCTGGATGGATTGGTGCGTGCGCACCTTCACCACAGAAGGCTGGGAGGTCTGATCTGGTGTGGGTGCGCGCGCCCTAAGTTTGGTGTGCGTGCGCACACCTTGCTTCGCGGCTTGTACATTTTACGGGCAATCTTCCGGAGGCCATAACTTCTTCATACGAACTCCGATTTGGACGTGTAAACTATCGTTGGAAATTTATTTTCGAGTACTATACAATGGGATTGATTAATCAGTGGTCACCTCTCTTTATCATTATGTTCTGGTCCGTTCTTTATCCTTCTTTTTCGCACTTTTATGTACATGAATCCATGCATTCTTTTGCTCCTTCCCTATACTCATAAACACTCCAAAAACCATCAAAACACCCAAGGTTGAGCATTTAATAAGTCATAGAAGTATATTATTTGGATGGGTAAAAACACATCCATCAGTTTTGTTAGCTGTTGGGACGAGGGTTGTTGCGGTTGGGGGTGGGGTTAGGGAAAGTGGCGTGGGGATAGACTTGGCGGAAGGCACGACACTAGGAGAGATAGTGTCCAATATTACGACACCACTGGCAGCGCCCTTTGTATGAGACAGAGGAATTGGTGGACTGTGGGTGGGCCGAGGTATGTGGGGTGGGAAGCAGGCCGAGGGAGGATGTTTGTTTAGAGAAGGAGCTGTTGGGAGGTTTGTTGGTGTAGTGAACCGTGGCAGGAAAGGGAAGAGCAGTTTTGGATTTTGTTTCAGAGAGAGTTCACGAGTGATAAGTTTTTCGTGAAGCTTGTCAAACGAAATAAGGTTTTCACAGTTCTGAATGGCATTGATAACTGGATCATAGTCTCCTCATTGATTTGATGAAGGATGCGATCAATGATATCATCAGGGTCTAATGGACGGCCTAGAGAGGCGATGTGATCAGTGCAATTTTTTATGTCATGCATGAACTCTGTGATGGATCGGGTGCCTTTGACGATGTTGCGGAGGTGATCTTTAAGTTGCTTAAGGTGGCCTTTAGTAGGTTGGTGTAGGTTTTAGCTAGGGTAAGCCAAGCATCTCGGGTAATGCGACATTGGGAGATGAGTGGAACGAGAGAGAGGGAGAGAGTTCTAGATAGTGCTCTGAGGATCAGTTTATCCTGGCGGAACCAGGATTTGTAGGCGGGGTTCGGTGTGGTGATGGTGGTGATGGTGGTGGCGGCTTTGGCTGGGGTGGTGTCAGTGGCGGCAACAGCGGGTGTGGTTACCGTGACAGACTCATCAGGTTGGTGAGAGGTGCCATCGATGAACTGAAATAGATTTAGGCCATGGAGGGTGGATTCGATCTGTATTTACAAGGCGATGTAGTTGGTTGAGGTGAGTTTAAGGACATGAGAAAGTGAAACGACGTTGAGAGGTTTGGTTGGGTCATCAGAATTTGGAAGAAGAGAGAAATTGGAAGGGGAAGCCATGAGGTATGAGGCGGCGGAAGAGAGATACGGGGAAGGAAAAAAAAATTAGGATCGATTGCTCGATACCATGACAGAGATAATTTGAGAGAGGGAAACATAACTCTTATTGATGTGTATACACAGTATATATATACAAGAGTATTATAGCCCTAACTTTGTAACAGATATGAACAATCCTAGTCTAAGCATAACTAGATTTACAATAAAATAGAAAATATAATTAACAGTAATATATGATTAAGTAGGAGAAGGGTTCGGAGAATCTTTATTGTTATCACTGTCAAGTTGCTCCTTGTTGTTTTTTTCTCTGTCTACTGTATTCGTATATTTGTGGTTCGATCCTCTTTTAATGTATTTGATATCCTGTTTCAATAGATCAAATCCTTTAATCCATGGTGAAATTATGAGAGGCTCAGGCGAAGTGGGATAGCAGCCACAAGTGGATTTGTATCTGTGTGCGCAGTTTTGGGTACTAGTCTTGAGATCGTTTTATTCTCAGAGGAATATGCCAGTATCTAAAATCGCACGAGTAGGAGGCAATAGTTTCTCTTAGGAGAGTCTTATTCAGGCGACTCGATCTACCCGATAAGTGTTCTCACTTTCTCTTTGATTTTCTTATTGTCAAGTATGCTCAATGTTACTTGTATTGTTCGTTCTTGATTTACTACAAATGTAAGTTGACTATTGACCATGGCTTACGTTCAATAGACGTCGTGTAACAAAGAGATTGTGTTATGTTCTATTTTAGGAAGATTTGGAGTTCAAAGTTATACTAATTGGGTAGTCATAATGGCTTGCTAGAGTCCGCTTATGACTTACGAGGTTTGACTGGTTCGAACTCGTTGCCAACTTAGTATAATCCTATTGGGTCACACACGCAGAACGGATAATTAAAAGGAGCGAAAAACGAAGTAAAACGGATCCTGCCTAAAGGATCCGTACGGATGAGTCTGGGTGCTTCCAGAAACATCCGTACGGATGATTTTGCCCGGCAGAATCAGTTTTTAGGAAAACTCTTGTTGAACAAGAAAACCTAAGTCCTAAAGGGTTTCTAAAACCCCTTGAATATAAATACATACTGACGGGAATTGTTCCCTAGTTGTTGATTTGATCAATTCCAAAGTCTTTCTTAGAGAGAGAAATCACACATTATATTCTTGAGTTATTGTGATTGATTAATCTCAATTATCAAGTCACAATAATAATTAGGATCTTTGAAGAATCCTTGTTTAACATCGTTGATCAATCCGAAGACCTAGCAGTCAAGTTCAAGAAGGCGTTCTTGAAATCTGTTCGTTGTGTGGATCACCGGTAGAGGGCGTTTGTCTTAACACTTAATCCAAGTTTTACATAACGATCTACAAGGGTTAGTTTCTTTCATCTTGTTATTATGAATTATTGTTCATAGCGGATCTAGGCTATTGAGTTTTAATCATGTCTATCTTTCGCTGCGCATGATTGCACGAAACCCAACATGTTCTAGGGTCCGTGAACATACACCAAGTGATCCCATAAATTATTCTTAAGTTGATAACATGATCATGAAAGTAATGTAAGTGAGAGGTGGTGCAATCATGCCTTTAGTAGTGTTAATGCAGTCCCAACTCTAGGTTAAACAATAGCACCCATCATGGCTAATAAAAACAAACCCTCGGATCATCATCGACCATGGGCAACATCCCAAAATATAAAGAGAACAAAATTTTTAAAATTTTTCTATTTTTTTTGGAGGGTGACAACTATATACACTCCCCTATAAACCCACAAACTCGGAGTGATGCCTACCCCCAAACTCCAAACATGCTATGTCCTCATAGCATAAGGAACTAAAGCATGCTTTGGGTTCAAAGGATGGCATGACACAACAAAATGATAAAATGAAAGCAAAATAAATGTTACCTAGTTGGGTTGCCTCCCAACAAACGCATTTGGTTAAGGTTGTTAGCCCGACCGTTGCCCAGTTTGGATTTCACCTTTCTTCCTTTGTCCCACTTTGCATTCTCGCGGGTCCTTATCTTCAGCTCGAGCCCCATGTACATTCCCCTTTTTATTTTATCATTTAGTACCACAGGGAATTGTTGGCATCCTCGCTTCTTGGGCTCTTCCACTTGTGGCCTCTCACCACTTTTTCCACTATTACAAGATGGAAGGGGTACCATAATGATGATCACGTTTTCATTGGGACCGCTACGGGTAGTCTCATTCGTATCATGAACCTCCTCACTATCCCTCTTCTCATCAACATATAAAGCAAACTCAAGCTCCTCAATGGCTATCTCATGCCATGTTTTCTCCACCGTTTTTGTTTCCTCCACATCCACTGTACAACCACTTGCATTATCAAAAGAGGAACCATCTTAGAGTCAACATTGGAGATTTCATAGACAAAATTCTCCTTTGCATCTTCCAAAGGTTTCTCTTCGAGTGACTCATCCGTAGAGGAAACATTAGAGATTTCATAGACAAAATTCTCTTTTGCGTACTCCACGGTTTGCTTTCCATATTGTGGTAGTGGTTTAAAATATGGCTCAAAAATGAGTCATAGACACATTCTTCGCCATCAGCATTTAGATACCAAACCAGGGTTGAAGGTTGCTCTTCCACTTGAGTCTGTATAGGAGTAGTATCCGGCTCACGGTTCCTCAACATCTCTAACATTGTGATCATGTGTTCCTCCATCCTATCCATAGTCTCCTCCCATGCTTGTTTTAGAGGTTGTGGAGGTATTGGGGCACAGTATGTTGGCTCTTGATTATTCCAAGTCATGTTTGAATGATTTTTCCAACCTTGACTATAAGAGTATAGGGAGGATCATATTGTGGTTGCCATGACTCGAAATAATTTCTTGTTTGAACCTGTGGATAATACTCAGAAAAATATGTCCTAAACGGACACTGATTAGTAGTATGAGAATAAAATCCACAATTCAGACACGACTCATACATGTTGTACTGGTTCATTCTATGAGTCTTTGAGTATACAATAAATAAATAAATAAATAAATACTAAAAAAACTAACTAAAAAAATAAAAAAATAAGAAAAACAAAAGAAAACTATTTACACTACCTAAACAAACTTGTTAACCTAATCAAGTCCCCGGCAGCGGCGCCAAAAACTTGATGGAGAAAATCTCCCTCTAATTAAATTACCTAGCAAGTGTACTAGTTACCGGTGTAGTAGTATGCATAAGCAATGGTCGAATCCACAGAGACTTGAATGATTAACAAGAATGCAAGTAAAACAGAAAAGTAAATAGTGGGGTTTGGTTTTTGATTAATTTAACTACTAAAACAATAATTAAAATTAAACTAAGAAACAAATAGAAGCAAGATTAACGAATAGATTCACGGATTGGATTCACAAATACTTTCACTCTATGCTATGCTCTTAATGAAAAGATCAATCTCTCTCTTGGGTTCGTTCACAAAAGTAAGAATTGGGACGGTGGGCGGCCGGATTGCAATCTATTTCTCTCTAACTAATCACACTTCGCAAATCAAGTCCATGTAATTGTTTAAAGAGTTATTACGTTATAAAGAACATAAACCTATACCCACTTGATTTCTATCACGGCATCAAATAGATATATTAATCAAAATAGTGGTCAATGTATCAATGCCCGAGTCACTGTAACAATAGATACCCAGAAATTCTAAAGCCAATTTATATCTTAACATATAACTGAAACTAAAGAATTTAGAATGAAGAATATTTTGATAAACAAGAATAAGAAAGAATGGAAGAATTAAATCTATAGCATAGAGATCAAGTATTGTTACTACCAATTCATGAATCTAAGAAATTAGCTACTAATAAGAATAAAATCAAGAACAAGAAAAATAATAAAGAACATCAAAACCTGGGATTAAATTGATGAAATCTTGATTACAATCCTTGAATCTTGAATAAAAATATGTATAAAGTATCACTAAAATAAATTGGATGGAGTGTTATATTTATACTAGGGCTAAGGAGGTGTAAAAATAAGAAAAACCCTAGGATTCCTTGTTGAAAAAGGATAAATAAAGTGCTGGTGGCCGGAATTCCCCAGGAGCCCTTGGTATTTTTGAGTTTTCAGAAAAGTCCTTGAAAAATTCCCCAAAGGTCCTCCAAAAATTCCAGAAAAGCCCTTGGAATTTTGGAAATTACTAAAAAGCCCATAATAATTTGATAATTCCTCTAAGGTCCCCGTCCAAATTCCCCTATGGTCCCTGGTAGTGCGCGCGCTCTGGCTGGATTGGTGCGTGCGCACCTTCACCACAGAAGGCTGGGAGGTCTGATCTGGTGTGGGTGCGCGCGCCCTAAGTTTGGTGTGCGTGCGCACACCTTGCTTCGCGGCTTGTACATTTTACGGGCAATCTTCCGGAGGCCATAACTTCTTCATACGAACTCCGATTTGGACGTGTAAACTATCGTTGGAAATTTATTTTCGAGTACTATACAATGGGATTGATTAATCAGTGGTCACCTCTCTTTATCATTATGTTCTGGTCCGTTCTTTATCCTTCTTTTTCGCACTTTTATGTACATGAATCCATGCATTCTTTTGCTCCTTCCCTATACTCATAAACACTCCAAAAACCATCAAAACACCCAAGGTTGAGCATTTAATAAGTCATAGAAGTATATTATTTGGATGGGTAAAAACACATCCATCAGTTTTGTTAGCTGTTGGGACGAGGGTTGTTGCGGTTGGGGGTGGGGTTAGGGAAAGTGGCGTGGGGATAGACTTGGCGGAAGGCACGACACTAGGAGAGATAGTGTCCAATATTACGACACCACTGGCAGCGCCCTTTGTATGAGACAGAGGAATTGGTGGACTGTGGGTGGGCCGAGGTATGTGGGGTGGGAAGCAGGCCGAGGGAGGATGTTTGTTTAGAGAAGGAGCTGTTGGGAGGTTTGTTGGTGTAGTGAACCGTGGCAGGAAAGGGAAGAGCAGTTTTGGATTTTTGTTTCAGAGAGAGTTCACGAGTGATAAGTTTTTCGTGAAGCTTGTCAAACGAAATAAGGTTTTCACAGTTCTGAATGGCATTGATAACTGGATCATAGTCTCCTCATTGATTTGATGAAGGATGCGATCAATGATATCATCAGGGTCTAATGGACGGCCTAGAGAGGCGATGTGATCAGTGCAATTTTTTATGTCATGCATGAACTCTGTGATGGATCGGGTGCCTTTGACGATGTTGCGGAGGTGATCTTTAAGTTGCTTAAGGTGGCCTTTAGTAGGGTTGGTGTAGGTTTTAGCTAGGGTAAGCCAAGCATCTCGGGTAATGCGACATTGGGAGATGAGTGGAACGAGAGAGAGGGAGAGAGTTCTAGATAGTGCTCTGAGGATCAGTTTATCCTGGCGGAACCAGGATTTGTAGGCGGGGTTCGGTGTGGTGATGGTGGTGATGGTGGTGGCGGCTTTGGCTGGGGTGGTGTCAGTGGCGGCAACAGCGGGTGTGGTTACCGTGACAGACTCATCAGGTTGGTGAGAGGTGCCATCGATGAACTGAAATAGATTTAGGCCATGGAGGGTGGATTCGATCTGTATTTACAAGGCGATGTAGTTGGTTAAGGTGAGTTTAAGGACATGAGAAAGTGAAACGACGTTGAGAGGTTTGGTTGGGTCATCAGAATTTGGAAGAAGAGAGAAATTGGAAGGGGAAGCCATGAGGTATGAGGCGGCGGAAGAGAGATACGGGGAAGGAAAAAAAAATTAGGATCGATTGCTCGATACCATGACAGAGATAATTTGAGAGAGGGAAACATAACTCTTATTGATGTGTATACACAGTATATATATACAAGAGTATTATAGCCCTAACTTTGTAACAGATATGAACAATCCTAGTCTAAGCATAACTAGATTTACAATAAAAATAGAAAAGATAATTAACAGTAATATATGATTAAGTAGGAGAAGGGTTCGGAGAATCTTTATTGTTATCACTGTCAAGTTGCTCCTTGTTGTTTTTTTTCTCTGTCTACTGTATTCGTATATTTGTGGTTCGATCCTCTTTTAATGTATTTGATATCCTGTTTCAATAGATCAAATCCTTTAATCCATGGTGAAATTATGAGAGGCTCAGGCGAAGTGGGATAGCAGCCGCAAGTGGATTTGTATCTGTGTGCGCAGTTTTGGGTACTAGTCTTGAGATCGTTTTATTCTCAGAGGAATATGCCAGTATCTAAAATCGCACGAGTAGGAGGCAATAGTTTCTCTTAGGAGAGTCTTATTCAGGCGACTCGATCTACCCGATAAGTGTTCTCACTTTCTCTTTGATTTTCTTATTGTCAAGTATGCTCAATGTTACTTGTATTGTTCGTTGTTGATTTACTACAATTACATTGTTAAAACATGATTGCCCCTTTGATTATTTGTTTAATCTACTCGTTGCGTAATGTAGGTTCCAACACTAAATTCCAAGTAGATGAGAAACAGAGACAAGCATCTATAGGCATATACTTATATCTGGATCTGAACATTGATTTGATTTTATTACAACCAGGTAAATGAGCGTATATAATTTGGAGGCGCCACAAATAGACGATAGTGAAGTTGTGGTGGTGCTGTTCAAACGCTAGCTCTTGGTTGATTTCGCTTTCACGTATACTCTGAAAGCTTTGTAAGAGATTTGTAACAGTTACTACAATTAATCTCTCCCCTCTCTTTCACATTTTTGTAGCGGTTACAAGTGTCCGCTTTACGTAATTTAGAACATTATAAGAAATAAAGTCAAGCCTTCTTCTAAGTTCATCTGTACACCTCATTTTAACATTTCATTTTTATAGAAAAATCATGGGACTTATTTTGAGTTTATGTTGATATGGTTGTATGTAATGGTTGAATCCCGACTCCCCAAGGTGAAGTGTCATATGCACTACACTCATGAACACATATATGTATATGTATGAACACTAACACAATGCCGCGTTAATTGCTTAAACGTACTCGCACTCATGAACACCTAATAAGATAAGAACACGGGAATTCATGCCACATTAATTGCTTAGACGTATTTTTCTCTTTCCATGAATGTTGAACAACTAGGCTCCAAACCATGTGTGCCATTGATGATTTATTGATAGCTAAGCTTCTAAGTAAAATAAACTTGTCTAGATTCTATTACCATTGCGTAAGAAAAAGTTCATTCATTTTACCATTTTGTGCAATAATTTGCCTTTAACGGGATAAAGAGTATGGACATACTTTGGCCATGCTTGTGGAAAATAACATGAAACAAAAAAAAAAAAAATCATTAATACCCCTTCTATTTTGTAATAATGATTTTATAATTTTTTTCAACTTTCATCCGTCCTAATTTTCAAATTTGAATGATAAAAATAAATGAACTTCCTAAACTAAACCACTAGTGTTTGAGTAGTATTTTTTTACCTGCATATTTCCTACTTGCATTAGTCACAAAAGGTAATTACAGTCATTTAAATTAACAATGAAAATATATAAGTGTAGTTTGATTTCATCGTTGCACAAGGGTTTGTGTTGTTTGATTGTATCATTTCACAAATGAGGTGAGGTGAGGTGTGTTGTTTGATTTTTTCGCTGCACAGTTCAGTTGGCGGATGCAAATAGAGGGTTAAAGCGTGTGAAAAGTATGAAATGAACAAAATAACCTCAATTAACTCGCGAATGTTGATGTTGACAAGTTAAATGGAAAACAAACTAAAGATCGGCGAGCCCATTGATAGGATCCAAATGTGTCATGTCTATTATGTTTGGGCAAACAACAGATCTACTTTAGGTCATTATTATTGAGAAAATAATTATGGCATGAATATAATTTTGACAATGCTCCATGAATAACTTGAAATACAAAATGTAATCAGTTTTCCTTAATTCACTCCAATATTTCAGTAACATGACTCGGAGAACAAACTGGCCTCACATTCTTGAGTTACACAAGAATATGTAATATGTGAATGACATGCAAAACTTGTTTCCATACAAATGATAAAATAAATGCATACTCCCCTCCCTCCCTCCGTCCCTCTTTAATCTACAAAAAATTACTCATTTGGTTGTCCCACTTTAACTTATAAAATCTTAAAATGGAAATCTTTTTATACTTTTAAAAGGGTAGGACCCACTTGTCATACTCACAACAACTATCCACTAACTATTTTCTATCTCACTTTCTCTCTCCCACCCAACCATCTGCACTTACAACACATAACTTTTTTCACTTTTTCCTTAATAAATGTGCCTAACTCATTTTTTGTAAGTTAAAGAAGGACGGAGGGAGTATATGCCTCTGTGTGTGTGTGTGTGAGAGTGTGTCCCCACACATATATGTACTTTTTCAAGCAACTGTAAAATCATAATGCTGACTTTTAGTTGGCTCCAGAAGATACTCTGGTTCATGTTTCAACTGATGAAGTCCTAATTGTCGGTAAATAACAAATACTCCCTCCGTCATGTTCAATCACATTTGACTATTCAAACTTTTTAAAGATATGAACATTTGTCTCACTAACCGCATTGTGTTTATGCATATTTTAAGCTTAAATTGTCGAAATGAGAAGAACTTTTTGAAACAGTAAAAAATGACAAATGAAAAAGATCATTTCAGGACAGAACAGAGGGATTATAATATGAAAAATAGGTTAGTGGCATCAAAAATCGAACTAAACATTTCAGGAACAAATGGAAGCTGTGAAAATGTAAAGGGTCGTTTCTACAAACATAAGCACCTGCATAACATTTTAGAGTGTAAAGGGTCGTTTCTACAAACAACAAGCTTCAATAAGCAGCATATAGATCTGTTTCAAGGTCTTGGGAAGAATAAGCATTTACGTAGTAGTACATGTTGCAGCAAGTGAAGCAGACTCTAAATTCAGTAAGTACCCACGCTTCTTTTATCAGTAATCGGAGGAGAGAACTAAGCTTCAAACTTCCAGGTAAAAAGAAGAAGAAAAAAGAAAAGAGTAAACCGAGGCCACCATCTGAATATATCCCATGCAACTTCATATATCAGTGAGGCCGCCAGATAGGCATCCTTTGTTTCCTAGTAATTTGTTCAGTACTCAGTTTCGAGTATCCCATCAATGAGACCAAACTCCATTGCCTGTAGAAAGACACCAGGAAATTAACAAGTCATAGATACAGTAGATACATTTGGATGCACTTGGATACAGTACCTAAATTTTGAATATTGCACTTGGGTAGAGTAGCTAAATAACTACTGTATTCAAGTGTATTTTGAAAATTAGCTACTGTATCCAAGTGTATCCACTGTATCTATAATTTGGACCCTTGATTTTGTGTCTAATCCTATGGTTATGCTTGGTTCTCATTTGATTCTCATTTGAGCACCTTCCTATATATATATATATATATATATACACACACCCTCCGTCCCACTTGAATTATGACAAATTTCCATTTTGGGTGTCCCATTCGAATTAGGACAACCCAAAAATGGAAGTGTTTTATTTAATGGGACCCACATTCACACTCACAACAACTTTCCACTCATTATTCTCTACCCCACTTTCTCTCTCATACTTCACTTTTCATACTCACAACCATAGTTACCAGGAACGTTCATACCCCCCTCGTCCCGCGTCCCGGAACGTGAGTCCCGGATCGCGGGTCGTTTGCGTCCCGGAACGTGAGGGAACGCGAATTGGATAGCTAAATCGTACGTACCAGAAGTAGAACTGTAAATATAGAAACTTACCTTCTAATCGTTGTTGTATTTGTCTAGATTTGAGTTGCCGCTGGATTAAAATTGTCAAAAACTTGTCTAGATTTGAGTTGACGTTGGATTAGAGTTGTCAAAACCCTAGAAGTCAAAAATCCTTTGACTTCCATGATCGATTTGGACTGCAAAGAAAAGAGACGAGATCGATTTGGGCGAATAAGAGGAGACGTGGAGTGTGGTTGACTCCGTGAAGGAGAATTCAACAGCGTGAAGGAGAGCAGAACAACGTGAAGGAGAAGTCGCAAATCGGAAAAGGCGCAAGAGGAATAAGATGAATATTGAAAGGAGAGAAGAGAACCGTTGGATCTGGACTTTTTTTTTAATTTGAGCTAGTGGATCTGGACTCTTAGAGGATAATGACCAATGAAAATAATGGGCAATAAAACAACATGGTATAATATAAAATGGGTTCAATGTCCTGTTAATTTGACTACATTTATGTTATTTGGTATTTTGATTATTTATTTCACAATATATATATACTCCTTCCGTCCCAGCACAAGTAGGACTAGAGGAGTGGGCACAATAATTAAGAGAAAGTAGTGAATGCGTGGTGGAAAATGAAGAGAGAGAATGAGTGGGGTAAATAGTAGTGTTGGTTGAATAAAATGAGTAGTGGAAAATGAAGAGAGAGAATGAGTGGGGTTAAATGGTGGGGTTGATTGAATATAAATATATTAAAACATTTCCATTTTGGGCAGTCTCAATTGTTCTGGGACAGCCTAAAAGGGAAAATAAGTCCTACTTGTGCTGGGACGGAGGGAGTATATTGTATTTTGTGGCGACCCAAATAATTTTTACAACAGGCGTACCACGTTCCTAATTAAAGCGTACCACGTTCCCAACTGATCCTACCCCTTGCGTTCCCAAAATTTTTGAAGTCAAGTTCCCCGTCCCCGTTCCCGTTCCCGTCCCGCGTCCCACGTTCCTGGTAACTATGCTCACAACACCTACTCCGTTAACACTTTTTCCATAATCCCGGTGCCCAACTCAAAAATCCTAATTCGGATGGGACGGAGGGAGTATATATATATACATACATACATACATACATACATACATACATACATACATACATATACACGCATGAATCTTTATGTAAATTATAATCCTCCACATGCCCACATCACTAAACACCCTCCCCACCCAAAAAAAAAAAAAAAAAAAAAAAAACATATAAGCCACGTTGTTACTGTACCCACCACCCTCAGGTATTCTCAGTCCAACTATATAAAAACTGCAGTAAAGTAGAAAGTTATAAAAGCACAAGGTGAATTTGTAGCTGTGGGTATGAGACAGTTGATTAGTATTTTTCTTTATCAGGTTTCTTTTAGCCCTACTGACATACTATACCTTAATGCCAGTTTATTCAGCACCAAGAAGAATATGCATACTTAGTAATCTATGCAAGGTCCCAAAACCAAAAGTAAAAAAAATGAAAAAGAAAAACATTAACCACAAGATTTCATGAGATAAAGATTGCATATCGTACCTCGCCAGCAGACATGTAGCGTTCCCTCTCAGTATATTGTTGCACTCTATCAAGAGATTGACCAGTAAATGCAACCAACATATGGTCCATTTTCTGCACCGAATAGCCAGCAAATATTTAGCTGAGATTCAGTTTCATGTGCTAGGAAACAGCAATCACAAGTTACAATTTGTTAGCTTCAAACACGAAAAGCATAAAGAAATCTCTCATTAACAAAGCATTTCACAATATCCCATTTGTATCACTTGGTGCTCTACATAATTATGTTTCTCTAAATCCAGAAAATCGTGTTTATCAATCGTTTCCGGCCTTTCAGTTTGATCCCAAAGCAAGGTCATCACACAGATCACATTAATTTGTATCCTTTTCTATTACTCTAATATCAGTGTTAGTTCTGGTTTTCCCTTCCATTATCCAGTCTCAGTTATGTTTACAAATTCACAATTCTTAACAGGTGAACTAACTAATTCCAGTGTAGTTACCAAACATTGTTTTCATTTTAAAAATAGGCCAAAGATACTTTTACACAGAAATACAATTAAGAAGGTTGGTCCGACATTGACCTTAACCCGACAATTCTGTTACACATTCTAAGGCCAGCCACTAGAGAAAGAAAGCTTAAGAAGGAGAAACTAACATGGCGAGAGAGAATAGATTCCTTCACTTGGCGCTTCACGTCCTCCACATGACCCTACAAGCAGAAAAGTACATGAGACATCATTCTGAAAACAAGCTAAAGGAAACTTCCTCTGTGTAGTTCACGCTTGTCCTTTGTTATTTTGGACATAAGATGACAAACATGGCTAATAACCTCAATATGAGATCAGACATTTATTTCACCAACATATTTTGATACTCAATTTATCTTATCATGCCCCGAAGTTAATTTCTTCAAGTTAAAGTACTGTGTTACAGGATACAATTGTTCATTCATTAGTATTTGTCGTTTCAACGCACGCAGATTCCATAAGTCAGTGTGACATGCTTCATATTGGATAAAGCAAGAACCTGTGTCAGCTTGTGGTTGCCATTAACTTAAGTACATGTACAACCTGGGGATGTGCACATTTATCCAAAGACAGAGACTTGACTAGGTTTCAACTGAATGATACTCCCCAAAAAGATTGTCCATTTGACAAGTCAATTTTTTTACGGTTGATGCTTTACTTGCTTGTACATTCTTGGAACAGCACAAGTTGTTGCCTTTATTAGAAATGGAACAATCTTATTGGACACATCGAAAAGGGAAGTGGATCAATCTATTTGAATGGAGGGAGAGTACACTTTTGTGTTAGAAGTATCAGTTCATACTGGGGTTTGAATCAGATATTCCTGCCATCTCACAAAAGAGTTGCACTTTTGATTTTGGGCAAAAAAAGAATATTTTCAAAATTGAAGCTTAATATCTTCATAATTATTCACAAGTTTTTTTTTTTTTTTTTGGGATGATATAACAATCTAAAGCGGTAAACAGAACAATATACAACCTTTGCTACAATTTATAAGGGATAAAGAATAGCTCACGTGCAATATTGAAGAGCGCGGCTTATCAAACATGACTCATTTTGGGGAAGGAGGAGCATATAACATCCAAGTTTCATCCATGCCTTAAGGCCCTTATAACTAGTGTACCATCAGCCTCCCCGGTGTATCTTTCAATTAGAGCAAAATAAAGCAACTGGGGATTTACAATGCCAAATTGATTTCAGAGCAGTACTCGTAAACATTTATGGACTGAGAACTCATCTTAAAGCTATACAGGCTCTTTTACAAAGGAAAAGATCAGAAATCACACATACCAACTGGAAACATCTTCCAGATTATAAACCTTAAATCTAAATAAGAATTTTTTCCAACTAATCAAATCGTTGTTATGCAAGCCAATACCCAGTCAAACATGATTTATATTTCTTATAAACAAGAACAGTTTTACCAGAGTGCAAGACCTTACCTCACATTGCCCTTGCGGTTGATGTATCATAATACGTGAATTTGGCATAGCGTAGCGCATACCCTTTTCCCCACCAGCAAGTATAATTGCTGATTGATTTGAAGTGAATCCAAAACTTACTGTACCGACTTTGGGCTTTATCTGAACAATGAGTATTAAAGACTGATCAATAATTGCACAATATAAGATAACATGATCAAAACTCAAAAAGCGAGGCAAAAACCATGCACTGGTAATTTTACAATGTTATGTTCCAATTTACTAACTTGTTTTCTAGGAAAATTAAAATTCTCTCTCCCTCGCCGTACAATACTGTAAATGAAACAAGAATCACAATAGCAACTCAACATAAATCTAGAAGACGGTATAGTACACCGAAAAATTTGAGTCACAATACTCCCTCCATCCAAACAAACTTCCCACTTTGCCATTTTGGGCGTCCCACTGGAAACTCCCACTTACCTAAAAAGGAAAAGATTCCCTCCACTTTCTCTCTCCTTCCCACTTAAAACAACTATTTACTTACTATTCCCTACCCCACTTTCTCTCTCCTTCCCACTCCCACCACCTACTTTTCCAACATCTTTCCTTAATTCCCGTTCCTAAAAATCCATGAGAAGTTTGTTTTAAGAGGGAGGGAGTATGCCTTATGGAGGGAATGTCCATTATAGTATTAGACAGTTGCGGTAATAACTTGACATGATTGGCAGTAGTACATCAGAATCAATAAATGATCAAAACACTTGATGAGTAAACCAACTAAGATGGAAAAAGCTATTTATGAAACCAAGAATCTTAATAAAAGTAACTTAATCCCATAGGCCTAACTCATAACCACCCAAAACACGCATACACAGTAATTTCATTTTCTCTGCAACCTTGTTACAAAATCCGACAAGCCAAGCCAAGCCGATAATTTGATTGTTCTTGTTCATAATTCTTCATCAATCTCTTAGAATTTGATTTGATTTGATTTGATTCACTCTCATTGATCTCAAACACTTGTTGATTACAAACAATTGTGTGATGATCTCGTTCTTGTTTGCTTTGTAATTTTGTAGCTTTTTAATAAATGTCGTTTTTACTTTTTAGTTTGATTTTCTCTCCATTAGTGAGAGCCTTCAATTTCCCTCCTGTGTTGGGGCTTTTGTTTTCCCTCCTTTAATCTCAATCTACCACACGGCGAGGATGATAAATTGGTTGTTTCATCTCTGAACAACGACGTTTCAGATTTAAGTTTGGAAGGGAGATCTTCAACTAATCTTTCGATCAATTTCGGGCTTATGTGGAACCATAGGCTATCCGGTTGGAAATCTCGCAAGAGTGTGTTCATGAAGGAGCCTATGATGAAGTTAGATTAGGTTGCCTTCTTCAAACATACTGAGTTGTACTCCGTGTTTATAATCATTTCGCAGTACGTTTAGTTGATCATCGAGCCAATGCTTTGGCAGATTGTATTTCTTGGGCTTCTTTAACGTTTGTAAGCCCCATTGTTTGGGTTGAGCATCCAGTATATGTGGATAGCCAACTCTTTGCTATTTGCAATTGCTAATAATATATGTTCGTATGCTTAAAAAAAAAAAACTCAATCCCATTGGCGTGCTCCAGCAGATGATTACTACCATTCCCTCCATGAAGAAGGAAAACACTATTTTCACCTAAGCAACTGTATTCCAGATTATGTGTGCATCTCTTTCATAGCACCAAGTCAACTTGGAGAAAACTAAGGAATAATTCAGCAACAGAAAACAATAGAAAACTTGTTTTCATTCTTACCCAGGACATGCAATCATATATTGCGCACACGGAGTAGAGACTCCCACCAGGGGTGTTCAGATAAATCTGGGAAACACAGCAGAATTATTTATTAGATAACCACACTTTTCTGAGCATAATTTATTTGACAGAGAGAATGATGTCAAAATATATCAACACAAACACACCATATATCTGCATTCTCGTCTACTGTTGCCAGCGTCACAAGCTGTGAAATAACTTGCTGTGCCACCTCTGCGTAAATTGGTGTCCCAATAAAGATTATGCGATTTCTGAATAACACAGTAGAAAGAGATCCATGGGCCCCCCAGGAGTCATAACAGCTGGCATCACACAATTTCCTTTGTCGGCTACTACAGGACCACAGCTGTTAATGATAAAGCGATAGGATGAAGTATATGTAAGATGACAATAATACCAAAATAAGATAGAAAGAGATTACAGACGAATGATAATTATATTTTTTATCAAGACGGTGAGTTCTTTTTATTTTATGTTTTGAGAAAATCAAGACAGGGAGTTACGACATCATTTTACCCAAAGCTCAAGTATTACACAAGTTCCAAAAAACGTACATCAATAGACCCGTTATCTTGTAGCACCGACATTTGCTATGAAATTAGATTTAGAGTGCAAATTCTTTGATGTTACACTAATGTACTTTTTCTATATTATAAATATATTGCTATTAACATTCTATTCTGCATCCTCTCTAAATCCTGCGCGAAGATTCGTGATTCAATCAGGAAATTTGATCCACAGGATTTATGTTCGCAATATCAATATCGATAGCAGTGTTCTAAAAGGCGGCCGGGGGTAGTCCGCCGCGACTTTTGTCAAATCGGCCAAATTAGGTGCTAGGCGGGCCTAGGCGGATCTAGGCGGGCTTGGGCTAGGCGGATTAGGCGGGCTAGGCGGATTTAGGTGGCTTGGCGGCTAGGCGGATTAGGCGGTCTAGGCGGATTTAGGCGGGCCTAGGCGGAATTAGGCGGGCCTAGGCGGGCTTAGGCGGGTTTAGGCTGATTCAGTGAAAAAAAGATTTGTTAATATTTTATCAATATACTACTCCGATCTGGCCATAAATATAAGCAAAAAAAAAACTAGCTTTACACATTTAAAAAGTTAGTAAAAAATTGTTCCAAAAAAAAAGTTAGTTAAAGTAGTCGATTATCTTGATTTTATAACAAAAATATATTAATATTACTAAAATTTCCGCACATTAAAATTACTATGGTTTAAATACTACATATATATTTATAAAAAAATATTAAAAAAGCGCTAATTTCTCGCCCCCGCCTCCGCCCCGCCTAGGCGCTCTAGGCGCTAGGCGTTGCTCCGCCGCCTAGCGTTTTTTAGAAACACTGATCGATAGGAGAACTATACTCGACATATTGACATGAAAACCAATAAAGTCATCTCATTATTCTCTGATGAGCTCAAAAGCCTTCTAATGCCAGCATTCATGGCATCGAATTAGCCTAACACTACTAAATCGAGTAAAAAATTGTTAATTTCACAAGCCGTGGATTTTATTACAAGCGTAACCTACCACAAACTTAACCAATATCAGATGAGACACCTCAACATTGAATAGCCTAACAACGTGCAGCGGTGTATAGTTTAACTTGTTTTTGCAGAAGGCATTAACTTGTTTTTGCAGAAGGCATTAACTTGTTTTTTGCAAAAGGCATTTGATTTCAGACTTTGAATAACAGCTCCAATAAAATAATGCAGGGGGACACACAACTATGGATACCTATTTGGGAATAACCCCTGATGAGTACAGGAAAGATTGTCAATTATTGGTTCTCACAAGCTACTGGACATGACTCTACCGATCTCACCACACTCCCTATTGACAAGATGGATATCCATCTAATATATCCAAAGCAATATCAATAAGAAGGACTACATTAGATTCCTAGCATTTTATTCACAATATGATGCTAAAATTAGAAAATCCTGAAGTTGTAAGCTCAATTATGAAATAGACTTCCCTTTCTTCTTTTTTTTTTGATAAGTGAAATAGACTTCTGTTTTCAAGGAAAACAATTTCAGGAAGGCATTACCCACACTATCAAGTATTCAGTAAACAGCTGAAACTATGCTAAAAGTAAATCTGTTTTCAGTCATGGAAAATGTAAGAGTCGCAACAAGATTTGTGGATTTCCACATCCATAAGTTCTTCAAGAAAAATGAGTCCATTCAAATCTCTTGCCCCAATGGTAGTAATGGACCATTCAAAATCTTTCTAGGTTATTCTTCCTAGCTCACTCTTCCCCTCATGCTGATCCCTCCATCTCCACTAACTGACCCGGTGGTGGTTCTCTAACTCAGACACTCAATCAAAATTGTACAAATTTTCTTAACAAATTTTAGCTCAACGGTTTAGCATGACTAACCTAGAATTTATCAGTCTATAGACACTAACACACCCACGACTGAAACACGGTCACTCAAACATGATACTCAATATGCTGCGGAAAAGAGCAATGCTAGGGGCACAAAATAAGGTCACAAAATCTTGCTCACAAGATGAGGTGGCGATATTTTATTGGTTGTATCGATAATGGACTCGCCACACTCTAATTAAAAACACCAATAACATCATTACACCTAGGATTTTGTGAGCAAGATTTTGTGACTTTTTGTGCCCCTAGTATTATTCTGCGGAAAAAAATAAAAAAGAAAGCAATGAACCTTGGCATAATGGGGCGCAATCTTTCTCATCCATCCTTAGCCGAAAAGGATTCTGTATTTTACTCGATGAACCTGACAAAAATAACATATGCAGTATATTTCTTTAAAAAGGGTAAGCAAAACGGAAGAGCAAAACAAATCTTTCGAATCGGCTCACCACACTAATAACCTACATGGTTCAAAGAAAATGAAAATAATAACTTACATCATGTACACGTTACTATCTCAATCCCAGAAAAAAAAATAGAGCATTTGACAATTCAAACTTTTCAATATCATACTTTTGTTATACTATATATCCCCCTCCGTCCAAACTAATGGTTACTTTTGGTCAAACCTACTTCAACTTTGCCTAACATTTATCTCCATAAAATGTAAGAATGGTTATGAAAACATAATATAATTATTATCAATAACTATTTTTAAATTTTTATGGGGATGAATAATTTAGCATAATAATATGTTAATCAAAATTCAAGTAGGTTTGACCAAAAAGTAACCATAAATTTGGGACGGAGGGGTATTTTCATTTAGATTGAGCAAAGTGAAATAAGAGACAATTATCATCTCTTCAAAAAAGAAAACAAAAAAAAAAAAAATCAAAAATTTGTTAAGGGGGGTCATTCAAATGAAGCAATTGTGGTGCAGGAACGAAACTAGAGCCTGTAGAAAAATAAGAAATACAATCATATTATTGCAATTGATGAAATTTCAAAGTGGAGAAAGTACCAATTGTTGATGAATCACTTGATGAATTTGCAAGCGGAAACAATTGTTTTCCTTAAATTTCTAAGACAGTAGAAAACAAAAAAATAATCAGAAAAGTATACAAAATTGTGAACAACAGTCGAATTACTGGGAATTT